>JALJCO010012559.1:0-122500 GCA_023101725.1 Atherinomorus stipes | reverse complement strand
AGAGTTTTAAAGACCAGCAAAAGGACTTTAAAGCCTATCCTCTGATGGACCGGCAGCATGTGTAAAGACCTCCGAACTGGACTGATGCAGTCCACCTTTCTGGTCTTAGTGGGAACGCATGGACTAGTTTTCCGGGTCCTGCTGAGACCTCAGATCTTTTATCCTTGAGATGTGCTTTAGGTGATAGTTGGCTGATTTGCCTTCATGTGTTTTTCAGAGTTTAGGTCTGAGTCCATCACTACACCCAGATTTCTGACCTGGTTAGTGCTTTTTAGGTGTATGGACTGAAGTTTTGTAGTGACCTTCAGTCGTTTCTCTTTGGCTTCAAAAACAATCACCTTTTTTTTGTTGTTTTGTTTTTGTTCAGCTGAAGAAAGTTGAGGCACATCCAGTCATTAATGCCAGCAGCGTATTTACCAATAGTCTGTAAAGGGCCTTGGTTTCCTGGTGACATTGTAATATATATCTGTGTGTCATCTGCATATCTATGGTAACTAATATTGTTGTTCTTTATAACCTGGGCCAGTGAGAGTATGTAGATGTTACATACTCTCACTGGCCCAGTGAGAGTTACTCGGATGAAATTTCTGCCTGAAATTTCAGGCGTATTCAGGCGGAATACGCCTGAAACATATTCCGGATGTTTCAGGCGTTTAATGTAATAAACTGATGATCAACACAGATGCAGAAATCCTGGCCTGAGATCCACTTTAGAGCTTGTTTGTAAAAATCTCTCTAGAATAAGCTGAGATATATCTGATGGAGGAATTCATGTTTCAGAACCTGTAAACCTCCAGAGTTAAAAAAAAAAAAAACTTATTAAGAAAGTCTCCAGGAGTCAGCTGACTGTCTGGATCAACTTAGAATTTGAAGCCTGCCACACGCGAGAGCTTTCTGCTGAGCTAAAAGTCTCTCGAGGCTGTTTGCTCAGCAGATAGTCGCTGTGTGCGCCTGATTTTTGGTGAGTTTTCTGCCTCATGAGACGTTGAGGTGAAAATCAAAATCGTGTGATATTTTTTGCCTCGTGAAGCAAAGAACTCCTCGTGTGCGCTCAACTTGAGCTGTCCACTGAGGGCAGAAGATCCGGCAACCAATCAAAACGTGTCCGCCGATCGCATGATTTCAAGATGGCAGCTTGTGGCGACATAGTCCGTTACATTTTAAAGGATAAATTGGTGGAAATACGGCCAGATTATACCTGCTGATATGATGTTTCGTCGGACTTCAAGTTTGATTCATTTTTCTGACATGACTTCTTCTTCTTTTGAGTTTAATGGCAGTTGGCAAACTCAAAGGTGCATTACCGCCACCAACTGGTATGATTATACTATAGTATAGTATGTCGCATTCGATTTACTTAATAAAACGACAAAATAAATAAAAATTAAATACAATAACACAATTCAGTCTCTAATAGAAAGATCCTCAAAACTTTTCTGCCTTCAGTCTTTGGATCTTTTTGCAAAATATCAATCAAGTCTTCTAACGTGATGACAGAGGGCTGCCATCTTGAAATCATGTGATCTGCAGCCCGTTTTGATTGGTCGGTAGATCAAACGTGTTTGATTTTCACCTCAAGGCCTCGTGAGGCAGAAAACTCACGAAAAATTGGGCGCGCACGGCGACTATCTGCTGAGCAAACAGCCTCGAGAGACTTCTAGCTCAGCAGAAAACTCTCGTGTGCGGCAGGCATAAAGGGTGGTTTGTTGATATTTGGATGTTTGAGATTTACCTTTTAACATTCAAAGTCTGATTTAAAATCTGAGTTTCTCTGAGCTTGACTGAATGAGTTTGACCTGTGAGAAGCTGAACAGGGTCCAACCAACAGCATGAAGAATGTGATGTGTAAATCTGATGCAGACAAAATGTCACAGACATCTTTTATCAAGTAGCTAAACTTTGGAAATGAAAAGATTTCTGTTGTATGGATGGAAGCTGAGCGTGGTCTTGCTTGAACATTTTTTGAGTATTGCCATTTAATATAAGGGTTTAAATCTTTCCCTTTTCTAGGAAGCAAACATTAAAACAAGCTTTCCTCAACTTACTGTCACAGCTTCTCACTAGTTACCACAATTACCAGTTAAATTAGGAGTTAACGGCTCTTTCTTGAACTCTCCTGGATCATCTCTTTGATCAGGATTTTGTCCAAAAGCTTTGTTGCTTTCTTAACATGGGTACACACTAGCGGACAATTAGGCCGATTTTTGTCCCGATCCCCCCCCCCCCCCCCCCCCCCCCCCGTTAAGATCAAAGCCATCAAAGGTCCGATTGTCAGACATTTGCAGATGACATCGTGCCTGATCTTCCTGTGATGTGACGTAAGTTAAGAGTGATTTTATCTGGTCGGAAGGCCTGGGAAGGAGAGATGGTAGATAATGAGTTGTGAGTGTGGTGGTTCGACACAAGTTTATCATAGTTAACTAAAACTAACGAAAAAACGAAAAATAAAATTGAAAAAACATTTTTGATAACTGAAATTAAAATAAAATGACAGTTTTTAAAAGACAAAAACAACAACAACAACAAAAAAACGATTACTAACTGAAATTGTATTGTGTCTTTACAAAACTAGCTGAAATTTTTGCAAAACATCCTTAGTTTTAGTCTTTGTAAATGTATTCAATACATAAGCCTTTTGGGTCTATATGAAATATATTTCTATTTAACCTATTTATTTTGCTCTTGCGGTTTTACTCCGAGTGACTTTCTGATGAGTTTGAATGTCACACCAGACATATACCTATAATTTACAGGATGAAAAAACAAAAAAAAAAAAACATACAAACTAAAACTAACACTGAAACCGATAAAAACTAAACTAAAACTAAGCATTTAAAAAAAAAAAAACTAATAAAAACTAGCAAACCTGCTTAAAAAACTAACTAAAATTAACTGAATAGAAAAACAAAAAGTCAAAACTAAATGCAAACTGAAACTAATTAAAACCCTAAAACTATTATACCCTTGGTCAGAGAGGACCCAAACACGCAGTGTGTTCACAGCTGTGAGAAGGAAAACTATTCCAAAAAACACTTCTGTCATTGAGAATCATGTGTAGGATACCAGAACAACAGCCAATCAAGACGTGACAGCTAACAGCTTACTAACAGCTGACTGATGGACGAGGAAGTAAAAACAAACAAGCACAGCCATAGCTCACCAAGCTATCTCATGCTTGTGGCAGTTTTTATTCACCTCCAACTCGTGCCATACAGCCCACTTGCCTGCTGTCTCCATGACTCTTTCCACCCTTTTTTTTGTGCTTTTTCCCAGAAAAAGTCCGCCATGTTTGTTTACACTAAAAGTCCTGTCATAGAGGTCTTGCTTTATTATGTGAGATTTGGAATATTGAGGTAAAAAAGCCGATTCTCTGCAGAAGAATCGGTTGTTCGCGGAGTGTTCTCAGTAGTTTCCACCTCACACTAGTCTCAGAAGAGAGATCTTGTGTGATTTGTCTTTTGTAATCTTCAAATGTATGGTTTCTACATCTGTGACAGTTTCCTGTAGTGTGTACCTGGCTTTAAGTTGCATAAAATAACAAATCTAAGGATAAAAAACCATCATGAAGCTCAAATTAGGAATGAGCAAATCAATACCCTGGATGGCTTCAATACCAGTCAGACAAAATATCAGATTCAATATTTTTTTAGTATCCAGATACCACTGTACAGATACAAAACATGCAATTTGTTTTCGATTCTAGGAGTTTAGGGCATTGAAATGATGTGAAAAACAGCCAGATTCTAGCTTCTGTGTCACATGATGGTGGTAGCCTATCAGATGTCATGATGATCGTGACGCTGTTAGTGATGATGATGATATTTAGTTACTTTTCAGTGCTTTAATGCAGGTTATTGCACATTATGTTTTGGTAAATCTATAATATAAGTATCAAAATTTATATTTGAACATTTTCCACTGAATAAGTAAAAATAATCTTAACTTTATTTGATAATTGAAAGAATTTTTAATCTCAGTTTTGTTTAATTTGCTCATCAATATAATTTGTTATTGTTTTAAAGGAATAGTACACCCACAGAATGATGTGCCTTCATTTTCTACTCACCCTCATGCTGAGCAAGACTCTGGAGCACTTTTTTAATATCTCAAATGCAGCCAGAGATCTGACAGGTTTTTGTTTTCCCCCAAATTTTATATAATGGAGGTTACCAGTGCCTGATACAAAAAACTCCATAGACTTGGGTAGCGTCCAAAATTTACTGGAAACCACATCATTTAATATATTTTTATAGCCTAAACAGTAGAACATCACACTTCCTATTTACGCATGTCAGTTCATGACACTATGAAGTCGCGACAGATGGTTTTTTTTCTTTGTTTTTAAATCAATAGCCAACCCCTCTTGTGTTTGTCCGCAGCTCGTTCGCTCTTAGCACAATGTAAACAACAAATTTCTTCTTCTACGCTTGCATGAAAATGAAATGAAATGAAAAATACTTTATTATCGGCATTATCGGCAGAGTAGGCGCTGAAAGCTGCGCAAATAGGAAGAGCAATGTTTTACAGTTTAGGCTATAAAAATATACCTAATGATGTTGTTTCATGTAAATTATGGATGCTACCCACTCAGGACACTTGGATTACATTGGATGAGCAGTATGGAGAAATATGCCAAGTTTTTGTGGACTTTTATGGACCTTTTGGTTGAAGCGCCGGTAAACACCATTATATGAAAGTTGGGGGAAAACAAAAACCGGTCAGATCTTCAGCTGCATTCAAGATATTAAAAAAGTGCTCCAGAGTCTTGCTCAGCATGAGGGTGAGTAGAAAATGAAGACACATCATTCTGTGGGTGTGCTATCCCTTTAAAAACATTTCTTCCAGAACTGCTGTTCTCAAGTTTAACTTGTATTTGATATTGCCCTTGCATTGAAAACATTCATGCAAACTCTACAATGATGTGATTTTCTTTTTAGGGTATCAGCATCTATATCAATGATAAAGTATCATAAACTACTCGTATCGTATCCACATCCCTTGCCCAAATATTTTTGCATTTAACTGATTTTGGTTCGAGTTGCTTTGGGTAATTTGACATTTTTCCACTTAAAGTCTTTGATGTAAACATTGTTCAAGCGCCCCCTCCCACTCTGGTTTTCAGGAGTACGGTGAAAAGAGACACCTTACTCTTGAAAGCCAGATGGGTAGCAAAGAGGAGCTTCAGGTTTGCACCTTTGTGCTGATGAGGAACTCCTAATCGTGGATGACAGGGATGAGTCGGACGGGCTGTCCGGGGGGGTTCCCTTAACTGTGTACCAGGGGCAGAACCTGGAACCAGTTTGGAAGGAGGCCGCTGCAGACATTAAGCTCAAGTGTAGCACGGGATTACCGAGCATGCACGTGTGTCTGAGAGTGTGTGCGCACACACGAGCGTTGATGAGAGAAGTCGGAGACATCAGTGTGGGCTCGGAGACATGAGCCAAGCCACCAGCCGGCCACATGAAAGCCGGTCTCCGGGAGGTGGAATTTTAATGTGGAAATGGGAACAATGATTTCTACTTTTAAATGTGCAGAAGAAGCAGAGCTCATTGAACAGCAGACCAAGAATGATGGATCAATTATTAATGCATCACGCTGCGAGCGTGGTCGTGTTTGCATGCGAGCCGGTACATGTCCACTTCCCCGTGTTGCTGTCATGTGTCCTCTGTGAGTTTGTGTTTGTCTGCTTATTCACCCGTTTGCTTCCACCCAGCTGGGCATTAGTTTTATTTTCAGACGTGCCGATGCTGCTCGGTGGAGAGGAAGACGGGAAATAAATCAGACAATAGCAGAAGAAGAGAAGCTGGATGGTTTCTGTGTTTTGTAAAATGACATAAACTCCTCTTTGCACGTAGGATTGTTTTTAAAAACAGCGATTACAACCATGCATGACAGTTGCTGCAACATAAGAAGAAAACAACAGCGTTTGCATATTTATCTAAAAAAACGGAGCTTGTTGATTTTTAAAATGATGTTGCTTACCATTTATACAAGAAAACAAAAAGGTTTTATGTTTTCAGAGCTTGTTTTGGTTCTGTTTGGGGTCTCAGATGTCTCCATGGTGGTCTGAGGTTCCTCTTGGGTTCCTCTCTGCCCTGAGGGAGTCGGTCCGTTCTCTACATGGTGTTTTAATGACGCTGCCTCCGCATGACCAAATAATTAAGAACACGGCTCAGCCCGAGTGTAACGACGATATGACTGAGCTGTAAATGCTGCGAAAGGAGGAGATCAGAGGGGAAGGAGCTCCGAAGAAGAGAGGAAGAAAAGGGAAGGGGGAGATATGAGGGACAAAGAGACGGAGAGAGACTTCTCAGGACCCGTCTGGATCTCATTTAGAGGATGGTAATGGGATTAGCTTTGTTTAGTTTTCACAGTTCCAGCCCGTCTCCATGAAAAAAACCCTGAACGTGTGTGAATCTGTGTGTTCTGGCGTGTAAAAGACAAATACATGTGTGTGTTTCAGCTAATAGTCAGTCTGAATTATTAAATCAAACAGAAAAATGGTTTTTCTGTGTGATTTTGGACATCTTTGCAGGACATCTGCAGGACACTTGTCTCATCTAAACTGTGAAATCAAAGGATGAACTTGCTGTTTAATCTTGATCAGTTTTTGGACACATTTTGTCCACAGATATAAAATATGACCATGTCCCAGTATACATGAAAGTAACCAGGATTTGACCATGTGTGGACAAATGTGTCCAATTTTCTCATCATCATTTACAAACTGAGGTTCAGAAACGTGTGGATGTCTTTCTAGCAGATGCAGGATGAGAACTAATCCAGCTGAGACCTCCCAAGTCATTTCTGTCCTGCTGTATGTGGTGATGAGGACATTTTGGGCCTTGTGGTGACGTCTCGGCTGCAGGTGTGGCACTAACAAACCACCTGCACTCTCAAAATCTCGCAGAAGTGTTGCATTTTCTGTCTTCTATAACAAAATAAGAATGATCTTTATTTCCTGGTGGTTTGAGAGGTTTTTGGCTTGGATTGGCTGCCCCAGGGCCGCTGTAGCTACACTTACAGCTCATCACCAACAGTGATTAAATGAATAATGGATTCACTGCTAAGCGCTTTGAGTGCCTTGGAAAGTGCAATGTAAATCATATCCATTATCATTATTATCACATCATTATTTTTATTTGATTAACCTCCCCATTAAACAAGAAACATACTAAACATATATATTGTAGATCTGTACATTATTTCCTGCAAGAATCAGTCTCACACCAATCCACAATAGAATTAATGATACAATATATGATATATGATACAGTAGGTGTTATCATACAGTAGGATTCAACATGATACAATATGATGTAATATGATACAAAAAATCTGCTAAGTTATGATATGGTACAATATATGATGAGATACGCTACAATGTAACACAATAGTGTGATACGATGCGATACGATGACATGATACGATATATGATACAATATGCTACGATATGATGAGATTCGGTGCAGTGCGGTTCAGTACGATTTGGTGTGATGTAATACGATATGTTACAGTACAATGCGGTGCAATTCAGTACGGTGAAATGTAACATGATACAATATGATTTGGTGCAATGTGATATGATACAATACAATGCAAAACAGGTGCGGTGCAATGTGATGCGATACGATACGGTAAAGTGCGATACGGTCCGATGCAATAACATACAATACGTTGCGGTGCGATGCAATATGATTTGATACAAGACAAGACAATGCGATACAATACAATTCAGTTTGATGCGATACAATACATTTTAATTTACAATTTACAATAAAGTACAATATGACCCGGTACAGTATGATACAAAGGATAAATTGTACTGTGTCATAAATTCATGATACTTTTCACATCTTTCTCAATCAGTTGAGTTTTGATATCAACATGGAGGACATATTAATAGATAATAGATGATATGGGCCATGACCGCTAAGACTGAAGGCAGATTTTCATTGACTATTTAAAGGCAGGGTAGGAGATCCTGGAAAAACAGTTTCAGAAAACTAAATTTGTAAAAATATACACTCCCCAAAACCACGCTTCCGGAGCACAGGAACGCACCCGCAGATAGTTGTTGGTGAACATAACCGAGAACAGCCAAGTGGCTAGCTTTAGCTTCCCAGTAAACAGCAGAGGAACCATGTTTCTAAAAAGTGATAATTATCTCACCTCCAACTTCTTCTGCGGCATAAAACATCCTCACTGCAAACACCAACACCTCCATGACTTGATCCTCATCGGGCATAGATAAGAGCAGCGAGCAGCCATGTTGGTCTCGGTTCGTCTGCACTGTGAGACGCTCACGGTGAGTTGTGAGTGCGTGCGCGGAGGGTGGGGGCACGACTCGGCAGTCAAGTTTGATGGACATAATAATCATTCAATCAATCAGTACGGACTGTTTGCAACCCCATCCAATGAAATGCATTTCATTGGATGGGGTTTTTCCAGTCCTGTACGTTCCACAGGTGATTCATTTTTTAAATTTTTGTGTCAGAACATTTAATTAATTGTCTGCAATCGGAGTGTGAAGAAGACTTTAAGCAATATAGTAAAAAACGCTCCTGGAAAACATCATCCACCCTGCCTTTAAGAAGAGAGGAGCAGGTTTATCTTGAAACATGAATAAGAAAAAAAAAACTAAACAAGCTAACATCTGATAATATGTGTGTGGGAGATACTTCATATAATCAGAAATTTCTACCCTTTCCATTTGAAACAGTGTTTATTTATATTAAATCAAATTTTTGAGGAAGACATTTTTTTTATAATCTATTTTAAAATATTTAATTGTTTTTTCCACCCCTGATATCTTAAACTAAATATATTAAAAAAAAAAAAAAAAAAAAAAAAAAGGAAAAAAAAATGATCAGAAAATAAACAAACCCCCCCCCCCCCCCCCCCCCCCCCCCCCCCCCCCCCCCCAAAAAAATTTAAAGACCCATTTCTTGAATTCCCCCTTTTAAAACCACCCTTTTCCAAATTAAACAAAAAATTTTTTAAAAAGTGAGAAGTGACTTAAGCCTTCCTGTAATCGCAACTATTGCACATAACTTTGTTTCATAAATCTCAAGCTTTTACATATCTAACTTTAATATTTTATATGAAAATACTAAATGCAGACTGGAATATATGGGGTTAATATAAAAGTTTAAAATAACCTATCTGCAGCATGTAAAACCTCAAAACAAATGACATTAAAATGTTTTTCAAATGGACATTTGTCAGCATATTACTCAGAGACCATGATAGTTCCTCTCATTTATTTATGAACCCTTTAACCTTTGTGCCCCCCCCCCTCAAACTTGCTTCCCTCAGGTTGCCAAGAATGTCCACACAAACCCTGCTAGAAAATCATCATATATCTTCTTTTTCTTTTCCTTTTTAACTTCAGATCTGCTAAAAACTTACAAACATTCAATCATTTTAAGGATTTTAACTCTTCAAATGCAACTTTAAACACTGGAATTACTGCTCTATCTATTAAAAAACAAAAACTGAATTATTTCTGTATAATAAACATTAGAGCAATGGATTTGATTAGACTTTTGGATATGTCAAAGATCAGATTGAAAACTGATATGATTAGATTTGTATTTTTATGTATGATCAGATACTTCCTCTGGAGACCTTTGTGGCCAAAAATGTCCCATTGACCTCCACTAAAATAACATATTTTAATCTCACAATCTTTCCAGTTTAAAACCATTTATTCTTTAATGTTAGCATTTTATCTGGAACAAAAGTAGAGATATTTGACATTTCTACTTGATTCTACTAGATTCAGCTGTTTTCCTGTTGTAGGTACTGTAGATGCAAGAAATTCTTGTATTGTTGCCAGATAGAGTCATGCAACTTGCATGATTAGAAATTGGACTTTCTTTTCACAATCTCCTAACTTCAAATCTTTATCATAATATCGTCACCACAGACTGCAGCAGGGTTGTTTCTAAGGCAGTCCTCTGTGTCTGTATGCAGGTATCATTAAAGTGGGAAGGTGGAATCCCCTGCCGATCCACTTTTTGACTGATGCTCCAGAAGCCACCGTGGCCGACATGTTGATGGAGGTCTACCACATGGTCACGCTGCGGATCCAACTACAAAGGTCAGATTCAGCTTTTAAAGTGAGACACCACAATGTTAAACTTCTCCCAAACTTGTCAGATTTAAGATACGTGACATCACGGTGTGAAAAAGGAAAGATGCTGGATTGTATTTCATGAATACAATGAGGCATCAGTTGCTTGTCCCACTGACAGCTGAAGTCACTGCGGTATTGAAAGACTAAAAACCCAGTGTGAGTTTATCTATCGTCTGTGTGTCGGGAACTTCTGGTTCCAGAGAAAAGTGAAGCAGAACGAATCCTGATGCACAGATAAAAACAGATAAACTCCAGATGATAGGCTTATTTTCCTCATTGTTTTGGCACATACCAGCCAGGTTTGTTTATGTGTTTTGTTTTTTTTAATGCGTATCCATGGCAACTGCAGAGCTTTGGTATGTATTGTGCTGAGAGTGGAAATGATTTATTTTTGTACAAAATTTGATTTTGTCGATAATAAAAAAATTATGGAAAATAATTTTCAACAGGAAACTTTGGATGATCAGGTAAACCGGAGGTGTTCATTTAGGCCACATGATCAACAACCGACTAATGTTTTTAAATATAGATATAGTAACAAATGCAGGTTTTATCTGGGTTTTTCAAGGAATAATTGCATCGACTTTTCATAACATAATGACACCAAAAGTATTTTAGATCTATTTTCCTCGTCATTAGCTTGGAAATTATAAGCTTTTTTAAAAAACAATTTCCAGAAATGTCTACATTTTAAAGAAGCAAATGCGTTTATCCTCTTTTTGTGAAAGTTTTGTTTTCTTATTTCAAAATCTAAATATAGAAATACAACTGTGGCTCTCCAACATTGCAGCAAATTTCCTACTGTATAGTAGATACGTATGTATCAAAAATAATAGGTGGTCTTTTTCCAAAAGGTCCTGAAACATCTGTGGCTTTTATAAAGTTTTATTTAGAGGGGTTGAAGACAAGAAATGGCGCTTTGGATTGTAAAGGTTGCAGACCACTGATTAACCCAGGTGTGTCTGATCTCAGGAACTGGCCATACACACCTGGATTAATCAGTTCGTCCAGTAATGAAAGACAGGAAACAAAGGAGCTACCTTAAGTTCAGGAAGTAGTGGAGTCGACAGAGCCCATCAAAGAAGTTGCGTGTATATTGCAGTTTTGTTGTTTTTAAATGGATTTCCACTTATACTTGCAAAATGGAAAGCTAAAGAAAAAATGGTACATGGTTTACCTGAGTGAGAGCTCAAGTTCATATGTGGTTTTTTAAAAATATTCTTATGTATTTCATCTATGTAGGTACTAGTTGGCCATCAAAATTACTTGGCTGTACCACTGAATAAGCTAAAAAGCAGCCATCAGGGAAACAACCGAAATTGAACAAATTTTTGTAGGGATGATAAATAAAACTTTTATTAAAGTCATGACGACACCTCCGTGTTTGGGCCGATTTTCCCCATCTTTTCTCCCAAATTGATTTAACCATAAATGAAATGTGGTTTAACAGAACTATATATAAAGTACTATATATATATATATATATAGCATGATGGGCTCACTTCTGAACAAATATGTTGTTGAGCAACACTTTGAGACGAAATCACTGCCATCAGGGGTTTCCCCCCCCCCCCCCCCCCCCCCCTCTCTGTAACGTCCAATCAGACGTCTGCACCTGTTGACAGATATTTTGGTCCACTCTTCATGAGCAACGTGCTTTAATTTGTCTGGGACAGTTTTGTTATTATTATTTAAAAATTATTCTGTTCAGCTACAATTAAAAATCAATATCTTATTTTACTAAATGATAATTTAGTAAATTTTTTATTTATTGTTACTTTTTCTTTTAGTTTCTTGTTATTTGAATAACTATTGTGAATTTAGTCTTTTCTTTGAGGGTAATTTTGAGGACGACTGTGGTATTTGTCTCTCAGCCCAGTGCAGATCTACTGCTGTTTTGCTCCTCTCCCTCTGGTCTGTTTCTTGAGTATTTGTGCATTTCAGTGCTCATAAAGTCTAGGTTTAGTCTCTGATGTCTTTCCCACTGGGTGACACACACTTTGTTTTTAGTCTCTGACACATGGAGAACCAAAATTCCAAAAAGAAAGTTTCCTTTTCCCAACACACAAATACAAAGTGAACAAAAGAAGAAGTGGCAGTGAAAATAACTGGACCTGATGAGTCAAGTTGTCACATTATTGTGAAAGCAAGCTTCCCAAAATCTGATGATCTCCTAAAACAAAACTCTCTTCATAAATGTCCTGATTTACAAGCGAAGCTGTGGGTTTTCCTTGATGCTGAGCGGGGGCTGCCCATGTCGTAGCTACAGACCAGTTCTTCTCATGGCTGGAGGCGGGGGGGGAGGGGCATGAATCTGCATATTCATTGATCCCAGAATAAAAATTTCAACTATAACAACATATAATTTGTACACCCTTTGTAATTCTATCCAAAAGATCCTGTGAGAAGCTGCGAAGTATGTAAAATGTTTTGTGTGATCTGTTTACGGTCTGATCCCTGCGTGTGGTTTGGATTTGCTGTAGCTTTGCAAAGCTGGAGGACCTGCCCTGCGAGCAGTGGAACCACGCGACCGTCAGGAACGCTCTCAAAGAGCTGCTGAAGGAAATGAACCAAAGCACTCTGGCTAAAGAGTGTCCGCTGTCACAGGTACGCACTGCTTCCACACACACACACAGCAGTAATTCACAGTCACCCACACACACGAGCAGCTGCAGCTGCATGTGCAGACCTCCATCCTGCTCTTGCATTGTGTGTTTGCTTGTTGTGTTTAAACGGGACTCTGGCGGGGGTGTTGATCGCTGCATCAATTGCAAGCATATGTGTGTGGCGGGAGATTCCCTCTCTGCTGCTTCGGCTTGTGTTTCCATGGGTGGCTTCCAGTCATGATTAATGTTTGTCTATTTCTATTGTGTGTGTGTGTGCCATGTGGTTGCGTGAGTCCAAGCATTTCATATTATGCTGGTCATTACTTATCTTTGTTCTCTCTTTCTCTCACAGAGTATGATTTCCTCCATTGTAAATAGCTCCTACTATGCCAACGTCTCCACTGCCAAATGTCAAGAGTTTGGCCGTTGGTACAAGAAGTATAAGAAAATCAAAGGTGAGGACGGCAGACTTTGGTCTAAATGTCTTAAAATGAACAACACCTGATATGTTTGTCCTCGTCTTTCTGCATCATCGTCCAAAATGACACAAATTAAATAGGAAAAACATTTTGGTTGAATGTTCAAAAGCTATTTAAGCTCAATTTTGGTGAATGTATCAAAAGAGCATCCCGGCGATGTTGCATTACACTCCAATAATGCTGAATAAAAACAAAATTATTCATCCAACGTCTAACATTAACATTCATCTAACATTAGCTAAAAATGATAAAGGACTGGCTAATAGTTTTAACTCTTTTCACGAATAATTGCATTCAACAACACAAAGTAGCAGTGATATTTTTTTTTTTTTTTTTTTGATTTTTTTTTTTTTGACACATCCAACAAAAACCCACAAAAACTATGCATTTATTCTGTTTTTGCAGAAGGTTTTTATTTTTATTTTAAAAACTAAAATAGAAATAAAACTGTGGCTTTTCACAAATTAAAGCAAATTTCCTAGAGTAGATATTTATAGAGTTATGCGTTGTCTTTTTTCAAAAGGTCCTGAGACATTTGCGGCTCTTAACTTTTAATTAGCTGGATTGACAGCAAAAATGGCTCTGTAGATTGTACAGGTTGCAGACCCTGCCCTAACCCTAACCATCACAACTGTTTGCCTAAACCTAACCCTTGCCCTAACCCTAACCAAAACCCAATTGTAACCTAATCTCTAAAACCAAACTTGACCCTCAAAAATTTATTACTCTTATATCCCATTCCCACTGGCCAAAAAAACGTTTAAATCCAGGAACAATCGGCTATTGGTGGTAGTGGGAAAGACCCGCGTCAAATGACTTGGCAAGTGACGTTGGGGTGGGTTGACCCGCGAAATAACGTGATGACGCTGGGCTGTACGTGGCTACATTGTGACATCGCACCAGTTGCGTATCATATTAATTTCCAAAACAGCTCCGCTTCGGCCACAAATTCACGTTGCCTGCGTTCCATCTGCACAAGAAAATCATCCGCTGGCTTTCCTCCATTTTGAGGACGGACAAAGGTGCAACAAGAAAGCACACTGACCCCGGCCTGACTCGCTTTCCATTGTTTACTTTCCTAATTTCTGTCGCACGGATGACACTAACCAAACATGATGGCGTCACCAGACACGCCGCAGTGGGGACAGAAGCCACGCAGCCTGCCAGCTTTTTTTGTCAGTGGGAAAGAAGCGAAATGCTGATTATGAGCGGGTCGACGCGCGTCTGACAAACCCGCGTGAACCCGCTAATTTTAGTGATGACCAGCAAAAATGTCCTCACTTTTTTGTTTAAAAGCGCACATCTCATCTGCATAGATTGGTATCGGTTGATATCAGTAATTAAGAGTCGGACAATATTGGTATATTGGATATCGGTAAAAATACCACTACTGAAAATGTTTAAAGTGGACAGTTAGTGTGGATGAGGTGGGTTTCTGGAGACACCACACCTGCTCTGGTTCTTTTCTGATCATGGACGTCAGCATGACTGTGGCTGTCCTGCAGCTCTCTGTCCTGGACTCTTTATTGTGCCTCCGCTGATTTTCCGTTTGCTCTGTCAATCAGGTGATTACCTGGAGAAGATGTGGCCTGGACGAGACGCTGCCGACATTAAAAGTAAGCCTTGCATTGCCTCTCTCTCCGCTGTGTTGTGACACTTTTGCTTGACCTCTCTCCTCCTCTGTCCAGTCGAGAGGGACAACATGGCGGACTTCTGCGTGCTGGGTCAGAGACCTCCTCCTCACCTCGCCGGTCTGGCTCAGCTCAGTCACCTGAGTGCTGGAAGTCCCCTCCTGAAATCCGGATCCGGAGATCCGCAGGCCCCGTCGCAGCCGCCCCAGCAGCCTCCCCCTTCACAGCAACAACCCTCGCCTCACGGCCCCCTCCATCACAGCCCTCCTCTCCGTACGGGGCAGGTGCCTCCCCCTCCCCCACCACCTCCTCCTGGCGCCCTGCAGCCCCTGCTGGGACCAGGTGGGCTGCTATCCCCTCAGCTCTCCCCTCAGCTGGTTCGCCAGCAGCTCGCCATGGCCCACCTCATCAACCAGCAGCTCGCTGTGAGCCGCCTGCTGGCCCACCAACACCCGCAAGCCCTCAACCAGCAGTTCCTCAACCACCCGCCCATCCCCCGCGGCTCGTCTAAGAGCGGAGGCGACCATCCTGGGAGCAACCCATCGGCCGCTGAAGTCTCCTCTGAAATCTACCAGCAGGTCAGAGACGAGCTGAAGAGAGCCAGCGTTTCTCAGGCCGTGTTCGCCCGCGTCGCTTTTAACCGTACACAGGTAGGAAATCCCCAGAAAGCCAGCAGGCAGGTGGGAAATCAGGGGGAGACGGGGAGCAAGGTGATGGCTCAGGATAGGGAGGGATTAATGACACACCGGGGGTCAGATCTAAAGATGAGCGCAGAGCAAATAAAAACCAGATCCTCACTTCCTCTGAATGAGCAGATACAGCTGCTGTGTTTGACAGAAATACTGACGACTCATTTCTCCGCCTGGTCATGTGTTCACCCTCCTCGTGGTGTTTTCAGAGGGATTAGCAGAAGCGTGGCGGGGTTGCTTGCTGGGTCATTGAGCCTCCTCCTCCGCCCTCCCAGCAGCTCAGACACCTGATGCATTCAGGCTGTGCTAAGCTGGTAACCGCACGCCCCATTAGATCCATGCAATGGGAGGTGGCCCGTAGACCTACTGGTTCAGAGGCCAGGTGTGTTGTAGCCCACATTGTGTCTCTCTTTGCAAGAGCATCACACTAATGTGGAAATACTGTAAATATAAAGGGGCTTTCCTTCAAATTTAAAGGCTAAAAGTTATTTTAAGGTGTTTTTATGCAAAAATGTCAAACACTGCTGTCACAGCTACTTAAATGAGAAAATTAGCTGCTCATCCTCAATTTTAACCCCTTACTTTCTGTATAAATCCCTTTTTTCTTTGTGCTGTCCAGCATCTTAGCAAGCAGAATGATTAAAACTTCATCAATGAGGAGCTTAATGGCTCCCTTTGACATTGGAGAATTGTTCCTCATCTTTTTGTTTGTTTTTTGCTGAATTTCAAGTTAATGCTGGACCTGACGGAGGAACAAGAGGGAAGAGAGAAAGAAGGCAAAACCTGAACAGGAAAAACACCAGTTGCTACAAAGCAAACGCACACAGTTGGCAGTGGGGTTGTATACTGAGCACTGGTATTATTTGGTACTGGTTCCTAATATAATGATGCCGGGGTACCATTAAGATTTCGGGCAAACGATACTGTTATAGATACTTTTTGAGCATTTA
Organism: Atherinomorus stipes; assembly: GCA_023101725.1. NCBI lineage: Eukaryota > Metazoa > Chordata > Actinopteri > Atheriniformes > Atherinidae > Atherinomorus > Atherinomorus stipes. The sequence goes on along the minus strand of JALJCO010012559.1, from coordinate 106,004 downwards.
TCCAACCATCAAGCAATTATATCACTGTCATGTAATCATGGTGATGGAGTAACTTTTACGTCCAGGCCTCTTCAACGCAATCTGAACAAATTTTTTCCACCACTGGATCTTTTAACATCTTGTAATGTCTTTATTGTTTACTCTAAATTCCGTTTTAGTATCGGTATCAATAAATATCAGTATAGATAAGAAGTATCGATATTGGCATCTGTATCGATACAGTCATAACGATATACAGTCCTCAAAATGGTTCATACCCTCCGATTAAAAAAGGAAAAAAAGTCAGCTGTCAGTGAAATAAGTTGAAATTGAAAAAAGTAATAATAAATAAAAAAAATTCTATGAAAATTATGACACTGATTTTGAATTTTGGTTCAAAAGAAATTAAAAACAAACACACAAAAAAATAAAAGTAAACGAACATGATGGGGCTCCGAAGCTAAAACTTTATTGAGCAACACTTTGAGGCAATCACTGCATTCAGGTGTTTTCTGTAACGTCCAATCAGACGTCTGCACCTGTTGACAGGTATTTTGGTCCACTGTTTATGGGAATGGTGCTCTAATGTGTCTGGGACAGTTTAGGTTTTTTAAAATTATTATTTCCAACCACAATTAAAAAGCAATATTTTATTTCACTTAATTATAATTTAGTAAGTTTGGTTTTATTATTCGTGTCTTTAGTTTCTTGTTATTTGAATTACTGTTGTGAATTTAGCCTTGTCTTTAATTGGAGGGTATGAAAAATTATGAGGATGACTGTACATCCCTATTTGGTGCACAAAATAGTAAAAACATTGTAGTTTGAAAGGAGTTTTGGAAGAAGATAAGAAAAACTTATCAGGTCCAAAACCCTTTAATCAGAGACAACTTAAATTAAACATTCACTGTAATTTAACTCAATTTCTTGACACAATACACCAAATTTGATAAGAACAAAGTCATAGTCCTCAATAAAAAAAGTATATTGACTAATAATACTCAAAAATAATTGTACTCTCTTGTACTTTCTTGCAAATTTAGTGTTAGAAATTAAGACCATTAGATTTGGGTTGTAAGGCAGTTGCCATTTTAACTGATCATGCAGGTATTTTATAAGGTCACACGAGGTCACATATTTTATGAATTTAATTATAGAAATGAAATATAAATGATTAATCATCATGAAATTTTGATTGCATCTTTTTTCACAATTAAATGAAATATTTAATTTCAAATAAGAAATGACTAAATTATAGCTCACTACTGTATGCATGAACAAACAACCCATTAGGCTTTTTTTCTTGGTTTCTTTTATTTGAATCTTTTTCTTCTTCCAGGGGTCTCATATGTGCATTAGTCTGGAAGCTCTCAGCTCACTTATGAATATAAACAAGTAGAAACCAAAATGCCTGTCGATGCAGCAGATAGACTTACAGCCAATCAGAGCAACAAAGAGCTGGCGCTCCACTGAGCAGTCTTACTTTATTAAACTCTCCCTGTTTCAGGCTGTGATTGGACGGCTTGAGCGAGGCTAGATGGAAATTAGATTTTTCTCTGGTTCTGTTTTGTCTTAATGTTTTAAACACAATAAGGACAGAGAAGATGGGAGCCAAACGTTTAGCTGAATGTTTATTATGAGGGAAAGACGGAGAGGAAAGCCTCTCACGGTGGAGACGTGACTGTGTTTGTGTCGATCAGGGTTTGCTCTCCGAGATCCTGAGGAAGGAGGAGGACCCTCGCACAGCCTCCCAGTCTCTGCTGGTCAATCTGAAAGCCATGCAGAACTTCCTCATTCTGCCCGAGAGCGAGAGAGACCGAATCTACCAGGAGGAGAGGGAGCGCACCATGAACCCGTCGGTCGGCCTTCCTGCCTCCAACTCCTCCAACCCCGGTGCCGCTCGCCTCTCGCAGGTTAGTCATCTCATGCAGCGCTGCTGTCGTTTTTAAACTGCAGTGGGATTTAATGAGAAATGACAGTGATGCAAACGTTTGATTATGCCCGTGTGTGTGCATAGAAAGTGTGGGAGAGGAGCCTGGATGACCAGATCACCCCTGATACCTGGGCCTCCATCTGGAAGAACAAGACCAAGATCTCCAACTCTGTGAGTTACCTGCAATCTTTAACCTCCTTCTGGTGGTTTTCAAACTGGGGGTCGGGACCCTCATGTGGGTCGCATGATCATTTCAGGGGGTCGCTAGATCATTGTGAAAAAATAGAACCTACATTTATCAAATAAATTTGGCATTTTGGGGGCTATAAGGGGATACTGTGTAACTTTTGCCCCAAACATTATCCTAAAGCAGGGGTCTTCAACCTGTGACTTTCTGCAGCGGCTCTCAGTAACATGATAAAGAACCAACTAATGTTTTTAAATATACTGTAGAAACAGCAACAAATGAGGGTTTTATCTGGGTTTTACACTGAAAATTTGCATTGACTTTTAATAACATAATGACACTAAAAGCTTTTTTTTTTTTTTTTTAAACATAATTTCCACAAATGTCTACTGTGCATCTCAAAAAAAGCAAATGCATTTATCCTCTTTTTGCAAAAGTGTTTTTTATTTTATTTTATTTCAAACCCTGAACATAGAAATACAACTGTCACTGTCCAAGATTGCATCAAATTTCCTATAGTAGATATGTATTTATCAAAAATCATAAGTGATTTTTTTCCAAAAGGTCCCGAAACATCTGCAGCTTTTAAAAAGTTTTATTTAGTGAGGTTGAGCACAAAAATGGCTCTTTGGATTGTAAGGGTTGCAGACCCCTGGCCTAATGTAAGTCATAATAGATGATTTCTGGGGTAAATATACAGAACATGACGCATGTTGGTGCTCTAGAGGAGCTGCCCTCCCCTGAGACCAGATATTGCAACTTTGCGGGAGTAGACCCGTCTTTCATTGGATCATGTGACCTGGAGCGCTTTGCTTTATGGATCCATTTTTACCAGGAGCACCTGGTAGCCCCAGGTGGCCCCTAATTTAAACTTTTAGAAGTGCAAGCAGAAAATTTAGGGGCACACACCGAAATCAACTTGCAAAGTAAATATTCACTTTTCCTCTCATCTTTTACTATGAAATACCTAAACAATACATGAAGAAACTACAATGTTCGCAGGTGTTGGCACATTTCATGTTTCAAGTGTTGTGTTTTAGTTGTGTGGTGCCAATTTTATCAGCAAATTTAATGTTCCCCACATGTGGGCGGTGGTGCAACAAATCAGTGATCTCACAGTTTGGATCAGTTTATGGTTTTTGAGTCACACATCGGGTAAATTTTCTGATCAGCAAAAAGAGAAAAAGGACAAGACAAATATACCACTTATTTATTTAGTCATTTAGTTTTGCCTCTTAAAGGATAACTTTAGTTTTTTTTTTCAACCTGGACCTTATTTCTAGGAGTTTATACATGCATTTACTCACTGGTAAAATTACACTATCACTTTGACTCCTACAGAAGATATTTCATCGAGTCGCCCTTCAGCATGCATCCATATAATGGGAGAGATGGGGCAGCCTCTCTATAAGACATTATCTGCAGCACAACTCCTTCATTTCACCAACACTTTAAGTAGAATGAACGAACGAGTATTATTGTCTTGTGAGTTCAGAGTATCATGGATTGTGATTTTTTGGTTGTCTGGGTAGTGAGCTGCTTTTCTCTGCTGTACTACAGAAGCGCGCATCGGGTAGAAGAAAAATTAACTCGTGTCCCACAATTTAGCCTCAAAATGCGACCTTTTGGTCGCAGTCTGGAGCCCTGCGATGACTTCACTATCAGCTTATCAAAGTGGTCTGTAAACACGAGTCCAAAGCACGGATAGACACTGTTTGATTTTGCGACAGTTGTGTGGCCTGTGGGAAGTTACAAGTTTAGTGCCCCCTAGTGGCCAAAAGTACTAACACCATGTTAAATTTGGCATCATCTCAGTGAGAGAAACTGATTTTGGGCATGTCAGTGTCTTGTCATAGCAGTGAACCAAATCCCCCGAAAACATTGATCCTCTTTATGTATAAAGTTTCTAATAGTTTTCAAGCCTTACATATAGAAATTGTATCATTGAGTATCAATCAATCAATCAATCAACTTTTATTTGTATAGCCCTTTACAATAACCAGAATGATACTCAAAGTGCTTTACAATTAAGCCATAAAAGTACAACAATACATAAAACAGAAAAATCGATAAAACAGGACAACAAAGGAATAAGAAGTAACTGGGAAGTGCCATAGCGCTGCAGGGTATTAAGAGCCTGTAGGAAACGCATAGAATAAGTTAAGAATAAATGGACAAATAAATAAATAAAAACCTTACCTAAAAACTAACCTAGATGGAGTTAAAGGCTAATCTGAAAAGGTGGGTCTTTAGCTTTGATTTAAAAAGGCCAAGATCAGTGGTGATGCAAATGTCCAGGGGCAGTATCCAGAAACAAAGTTATTACAGCTGCTATTCTAAAAATCTGAATTTGATTCTGTTTTTGTGAGAAAAGCTGAATTTTGGCATTTGGGTGCTTTTTCCACTGCTGTTAACATAATCCACCAAAATCCACTTTATCCTCCTTATTTATGAAGATTGTGACAGTTTCCAGCTTCACATTATGAGGATGGTGAACACCACAGTTTGATATTTTGGGTGGTTGTGGTTAAAAAAAGCCAATGCTGTAAACATTAAAACAGCATTTGGAAATTTCCCTCCATGAGCACAAAACTATTGAGCAATGTGACAGATAAGAAGCTCCTCTGATGTCAGAGCGAATGCCCATTCATGGCTCTGGCTGAATTTGTGCTCTGTTCTTATTATGGCTAAGTAAAATTATCTCAGCATCGTTTACACTGAGGGAATGTAAGCGGGCTGGTCTCTACATGTCTCGTGGATGACTTCAAACACTGTGTATACAAGCTCTCTGAGAGCCAATACATGTTCGTTCAAACAGAAACAACAAAAAAAGACAAAAGAGAAGGACTTAATGACTTCGATCTGTAAACAAAAGTCATGTGGAGACGTGCGCTGCAGATGTCTGCTCTCACAGCGGCTCGGCCTGATCATCAGCCGATAACCCTCCCTCACATGTGTGCACTTAGTGGAGGAATCTCGTAGCAGCTACAAGATGTAAATGATAATTTCCCAGTAAAGCTCAAATATTTAAAAACATAAACTGCTTTATTCTTTTTAAATTCCTACTCACTGTGATCATGTGCTGGTCCTTTCGCCCAGCCGAAGCCTTCAGGCCCGGCGGCGGACCTCCCTCTGAAGCTGGAGTCGCTGGTCAACATCACATCAGGCATCTACGATGAGATCCAGCAGGAGATGAAGAGAGCCAAGGTGTCGCAGGCGCTGTTCGCCAAGGTGGCCGCCAACAAGAGTCAGGTGAGGGGGGGGGACGAGGGAGATGGAGAGGATGGGTGAGTGACTGGATGAGGGGGCCGAAGAGGACAGGTGAGGGGGGGGCGAGGGGGATGGGGATTATGGGTGATGGGCTGGATGAGGGGTGAAAGGACAGGTGAGGGGTTGGATGAGGGGGACGTAGATGACGGGTGAGTGGCTGGATGAGGGGGTGAAAGGACAGGTGAGTGGTTGGATGAGGGGGACGTAGATGACGGGTGAGTGGCTGGATGAGGGGGTGAAAGGACAGGTGAGGGGTTGGACGAGGGGGACGGAGAGGACGGGTGAGTGACTGGATGAGGGGGCAGAAGAGGACAGGTAAGGGGGGGGGAGGGGGACGGAGATGATGGGTGATGGGCTGGATGAGGGGGTGAAAGGACAGGTGAGTGGTTGGATGAGGGGGGATGGAGAGGAAGGGTGATGGACTAAATGAGGGGTACAGAGAGGACGGGTGAGGGGGGCGAGGGGGACAGAGAGGATGGGTGCGGGTTTGTACGAGGGGGATGGAGAGGATGGGTGAAGGGGGGCAATGGTGGGGCGGAGGGGATGGGTGAGGGGTTGGACAAGAGAGACAGAGAGGATGGGTGATGGGTTGGATGAGGAGACTGAGAGGATGGGTGATGGGTTGGACGAGGGGGAAGGGAGGATGGATGAGGGGCTGGACGAGGGGGACAGAGAGGACAGGTGACGGGTTGGATGAGGAGAATGAGAGGATGGGTGAGGGGCTGGACGAGGGGGACAGAGAGGACGGGTGAGGGTTTGTGTACTTGTACGTGTCGTTTTGAAGTACCACTACTCTTCCCTGATGTTTGGCTACTTCACCTCCTCTGAACGTTCGCATTCTAAATGATCCGGTGAAGTTCAGCTGTAGTTATGACGGGATTTCCTCTGATGTTCTGGAGTTCCTCCCCAGTTTGGTTTCCCTCACACATGCTGGATGCTGCCTGCTCCTCAGCGTAATCCAACTAGATGGAAGCTGGTTTGTGGAGCTCAGATTTCCCAAAAATAATGTGAAAAGCCCAACAGTGGCATTTCTGTCCAGTTACTGCAGAAAATCCACAACCTTTGTTCTGACCAGTTTCATGTAGGAGCTTTTTTATTTTTACCAAACTGAAACCACATCAGTGGAGTGAGGGAAGCCTGCGAAGGACACGCTGAGTTTTTCAGACGTCTTTTCTTCAGAGCTGACTGCCATCCAGTTTCATTATAACGAAGGCTGACATCTAAACCGTGGATGCTCACAGCAAAACTATCTACATGATTTAGTTCGAGGAAGAATGTGAGATTTTGGTTTGGGGGAAGTTTTCCTTTAATTACCCACAATTGATGGAAACACAGTTGCATCACTTTTACATGGAGATCTTGACGTGCAGGGCTGCAGATGTGCACATGCTCAGTAAGCCACCACTAACAGCTAAACGCAGCATAACTGAGAGTGAATTTATTTAAAGATTTCTTTTTTTACCAATTTTCTTTTTCTTTTTTAAAACAGTTTTCATTTTGAGTGAAACAGCATGGAGAATTGATTGTATTTTACTTATTTATTTATCCATTTATGTTTGATAATTTTTTTTTATCAAATAATGCAATGTTTCTAAAATATCTTTAAATTTTAAATTAATTCATAAAATGAAGACAATTATTTTTAAATATATATATATATATTTAAAATTATATATATATATATATATATATATATATATATATATATACACATATATGTGGAGAGAGAGAGAGAGGTGGGAGTGGAAAGTTTACACACCCTCCCATTACACAAGGAAAAAAAAATCAGTTGTCAGTTAAATAAGTTGAACCTTGTTTGTTTAATAATTTTTGTAAATCAAAATTAAAATTCAATGTTTTATTTTACAAAAATATAATTTTGAACATTTTTATTTATTAATTCTGTTTTTAGTTTCTAGTTATTTGAATTACTATCGTGAATTTGTCTTTTCTGTGTTGGGAGTGTATGTAAACTTTCGAGACCCACTATATACAGCATATAGTAGAAAAATCTCAAAATATTCTATAACATATCTATCTATCTATCCTATCTATTGTGTATATATATATATATATATATATATATATATATATACATATATAATATAACCCCAAAATAAAATAAAAAGATAGATAGATAGATAGATATATAAAACATTATCTACAGTGGAGGAATTTTAGCCGCAGCTCAAATAAGTCCTGTACTGTGGATACTGACGCTGTCGTACTTCTGCATCAAACCCTTGTGGAAACTTTCTAAACTGTAGAACGTTTGTGAAAAATGAAAGAACCTGGAGCACGTTGCACAGACTCAGCCGTGTAACTGGGGTGTAAACATCAACATCTGAGCTCTCATGGAAAAGGTCTCAGTTGTTTCAGACGGTAAAAAATGAGAACTTCTGAGGAACTTTGAGCTTTAGCTCATCCTGTTGGAAACCATCTGATTCTGAATTTCTTTCGCCGTCTACTGTAGCCGATATACTGTAAAATCACACTAATGCTACAGAAAATCACAAACAAATATTTCTATAAAAAACTAAATAACAGGTCTGAAATAAATCATCAGTTACTGGACAGAATGATGCAGAATTTACTAGCAATCATGACGTTACAACTTCCTGTTACGTCTGCAGGTAGAGAAACCATCTCCTCATAGGTGGAGTGGCTGAGCCTTAACGTGCAGACAGCGTGTGCACGGGCTTTGTATTTGTGCGTGTGTGGCGAGTGCTGTCCCGCAGGTTTGGGGGGGGCGGGATCTGGGGGTGGCGGATGGTCATGGCTCGGTGCACACATCTGCTGCAGCTGGCCACCAGGACGAAGAGCGAGGAGGAGCGCGATGATCAGGCTATTAGCGGCGCGAGCTGCTGGAGGAGGCTGGTTGAACACAACAGCTGGTGTCACAAACCAAAGCAGTCTAGCAGAGATAATTCAATCTTCATCATCTTCCTCATCAAACCTCCTGCAACTTTCCCACACAATTCAAAGCTACTCCTCTTCTCTTCTGAGAATCATTAGATGTGATGCAACAACGTGCATCCCTCTGCTCTCTGACATCCAAGCTCTCCCTCCTCTGCAGGGTTGGCTCTGCGAGCTGCTCCGGTGGAAGGAGAACCCCAGCCCTGAGAACCGAACGCTGTGGGACAACCTGTGCACCATCCGGAGGTTCCTGACGCTGCCGCAGGCCGACAGAGACCTGGCGTACGAGGAGGAGTCTCGTCACCATCACAGCGAGAGGCTGCACACCGTCCTCCACCTGCCGCAGGACACGCAGGTAAGACCTGGCAGCAGGGGTGCTGGGCACCTGGAGAGCTGCCTCCCCAGCCAGGCAAGATAAATGTCACTGTTTTCTACAGTTTAACACAGTTTCATCTCCACATGTGTGAAAGATCAGCAAAACACTATCTGGGAAAGTCTGGGACTGATTATCAAGACAGAAGCTGTGATAGAAGCTGATTTCCAGCATATTGCTGCCTTGTTCCAACGGTGAACCAGATCCACCAGAACCCACTTTTTCCTCCTTATTTACAAAGTTTCTGATCAAGCCTTAGATTCAAGTTTTCATCATCCAGCTTCCAGAAACAAAGTTATTACTGCAGATTAAGTTGTTATTACTAACAACTTAATCTGCAACCTAATAGCAGCCTATAGTTATTTTTCACTCACCAGTCTTTTTAGTTCTTTGAAATGTGTGGATGCTTTTAGTTGCAGTTTGATGAAGTCATTGGTCATTATATCATGACCATGCCATATTAAAAGTTTGTACTATTTTCTCATTAAACAAGGCTGATTTTAAGACTTTAGGCTACTAGGTGGTTTGATTCAATGAAGAACCAAAGCCACTAAAAAACACACTTTATCTTCATCTCCTACATTTAAGATATAATCAAAGCCTTCTGGCCAATTCACATCTGGTCTGTGTGCGCCTCATTCTGGCTGCGCTGTGTTTTTATCCTGACACCGGTCTCCATGCTGCATTCACGTGCAAATGCGATGTCTAACAGAAGAGAGTTGTACTGCTGCTGGCTTCTAGAAGCGGTAATCAAGCCTCAATTAAGAGATTTTGACGTTGTCCATGTGAAAAGATTTTATTCTAATAATTTTGAAGGCATGACGCTAATAATATAGCTGAGGAAGTCCACTATGACTGAGTCAATGTAGGGAAACACTGCAGTGGATGCTGGATGAGACTGACTTTGCCATCAATCCCATGTGGGTGCGCGGGCTCCGAAGCACCCACAGAATCGGTGCCTATGCTAAGTGGTGAACCAGATCCACCAGAACCCACTTTTTCCTCCTTATTTACAAAGTTTCTGATCGTTTTCAAGCCTTGGATTTAAGTTTTTATCATCCAGCGTCCAGAATAGCCCCATTTCCACCAGCGGGTCTGGGTTGGGTCGGGCCAGATTGGTCCACGTTTTTTTGCGTCTCCACAGATAAAAACTGGGACGGGTACCCTTATATCCGACCCAATCCGGCCTACTTTTTCGGTACCCTTCGGTAGGGGTACTGATCTAACCGATCCGGACCAAAGAGATGGAGTTAACACACTGCAATCTGTTGATTCGCTGGAAAATCCATCACTTCCCGCGTGACCCGGCGTAAAAACAAAGCAGGGGTGACTCCTTTGTTTCTGTCACATGTGGTGTGGTGTTTTGATTAAAAGGCGTGGCACGGCGATGATGTCACGTGATCACGAAGCAGCTCTATCCGGTTAATACTCCGCCTCCAGGTAAGGTGACAGTTTGCTGTGGGGACGCAACATGAAATCAAGATATCCGTACCAAAACCCACCAGATCCAGCCTGGCCTGACCCGACCCAAGCCGACCCAGACCCGCGGGTGGAAACGGGGCTAAACAAAGTTATTACTGCTGCTATTTAAAAATCCCAATTCAGCTTTACCTCCATGAAAGAAGCTTATTTTGGACATGTAGGTGTTGTGTCTAAGCAATGGACCAGCTCCATCACAACCCCATTTGTCTTCCATATTTATGGAGATTCTGACAGTTTTCCAAACTTGCTTTTAGGATATTTATCATAAAAACAAATATTACATTTTACAAAAGGTTCAGTATGTTTTTTTTTCTTTGTAAGTTTGTAAAACGAAAGTACATACAGTTAACATATGTATCTAAAAAAAAATTTAGGGTTGCAGCAACCCCAAAAATGGGCTAAAATCACCTATGTTTGGCAGCAACGTGCACAGAGATGTGACTGTTTTCATTTATACACCGGGTCAAAGGTTTCCTGCAGGCCACCTCATCCTGTTAAACTGGTAGTAAATAACATCTCTGACATTCTGAATCTAATTTTGATGACTGGATCCTTCTTTTCCATCAACGCACTGTTCTCCATCTTGTTTTAAAATATTGAGTTTTTTTTGTGGGGAAAAGTCCACTGGCCGCGTCCACCCTCGCACACCACATCTGATGTACTCGTATGAATTTCCTCAATGTGCCCGCTGCTGTTTGATCTCGTTGTGTGTGCACATGTGTTTGTGTCCCTGCGTGCCCCTCAGGAACCGAGAGTAAACAGTGTTGCTGGGTGGTGTGGCATCAGAGGAAATGCCCCATTAGTTTCTGAGAAGGGCGGTGGGGGTGCTGGGGAGATCGATGCAGGGAGCAGGGGTGACGTTTCGGCCTCTTTCAGTGCTGTAAACCTCCGGTGGATACGCTCTCTGCTTTCACGTCTGCACCCAGTTGCTCTGAAGAACTTCACTCTAATATTTGCAAACGTCAGGGATGAACGGGAGACCTGGGAATCTGAATTTACAAATGAATACAGTAATTAACTAAATCTGTGTTTGGTTAAAATGGGAAACTAAAAGTTAAACTGGGTCACATCATGTAAAAAAAAAAAAAAAAAACGTTTTTGCTCTTCCATGATTTTCATTTTTATCTCCACCCACAACTTTGCATCATGCTGCATTCAAGTACCTCAGAAAATGGGAACTCTGTTTTGCTTTTTTTGTTAAATTTACAACAAATCTAATCAGTAATTGTGTAGTTTACCTTAGAAAGAAACAAGCTTTATTTAAAGTTTTATATTCCAGTAGTAATATCCACAATTAAAAAAAAAAAAAAAATCTAGCCAGATGTTTGAAAGTCTCATTTCCTACTGTTACTGAATGTAGCATCAGTAAGTAGCAGTTTGTAAATAGAAAAGTAGACCAAAAAAACAAAGAAAAAACACATTTATTTCCACAAATTCATTTTCAAATTAATTTGTTGACTTAGGAATTTCATTTTAAATGTTTTCCCTTTTAATTGTTTTTTGTCCATTTTTCTTCTTTTTTTTTTAACTCAGTCTTTTCTGCCATTGCTTTTACTTTGAGGCAGTTGTATCTGGGTGTGAATTTTCTGATTATTATTTATAAATTTTATGTATGATGATAGTACATATATCACCTGCCTCACCTTAAGGACGTCAAAATCAGTTTTAAAGATACATAAATCTGGACAACAGCCATAAATGATGCGGACTCAGGTTTGAATCCCTGCATATCATCTTTCTCTCTCAATAGTTTTTGTTATTTTTATTTAATCCTGGAGACATTTTGAGCCTTTTTGATATTTACTTTCATGCTATTTTGGCTGTTTTCGTTGAATATAGCTGAAATTTCCCAGAGGATGTTTATGTAAAGACAATTTTTAGCATTTTAATGTCAGTTCCTTGAGTTGACTTAAATGGCTAAGACGCACAAAAACATACACACATCTATCTTTTATCTATCTATCTATCTATCTATCTATCTATCTATCTATCTATCTATCTATCTATCTATCTATCTATCTATCTATCTATCTATCTATCTATCTATCTATCTATCTATCTATCTATCTATCTATCTATCTATCTATCTATCTATCTATCTATCTATCTATCTATCTATCTAAATGGCAAACTTATTTTATACCTATCTTCTTGAAATAACTGGAAATGAAAATCCAGATGAAACCAGATCCCCAGCTTTCCACCAGCCTTTAAACGCACCATACATGCACAGAATTGAGGCTCCAGGAAGCATTGAGGGTCTGAAAACCCCTTGTGCAATGATATGTGCATAAAGTAGGTTTTGCACATGTGCACTAGGCAATTCAAGTGCTCGTTTTTAACCATTTTTAGTCTCTTTGATCACAAAACTATTAGACTTATGAGGTTTAAATTAAAAAATGTGGGTGTAAAATATTGTTTTTGCATGTGCAGTATTATTTTGTGAGTAATTTCTAAATATTTGTTTGTTATTTGAACAAATTAGATTACAAATCATGTGGTGCACACAGAATATTGAGACTATTTTTGCTCCATAGTTTTAGACTTGTCCACTTCTAATCTGACCAAACAGGCTGCTGAGTGGAGACTCCGCTGATGTCACTCCAGCGGGTTAAAGGTCACAGACTTGAACTCACCGCTGGCTTCAGTCCAGTTTAAGGGTTTTGTACCTACCAACTGTGGACTGCAAAAGCCATGACAGTTACTCACACTTCCATATGCTCTAAAATCAAAAGTGGGCTAATATTCAATCTTCCCATTTCCTACACCCCACTAATCATCCACGGCTCGTTCAGAGGTTCAGTTTTTTTGTTTTAATCTCTGTCAGTGTTAGGGGCTGATGGGAGGAAGCTGTGGTGGCACCATTAACACATTCTTCAGCTCCTTTTAAAAAAAAAACACTTCACCCTCAAAATGCCCATGTTGTAACCCCTCCGCCCCCCTCCAGAGACGCTGCGGTGAAGCGCTTGTGATTTATTAATGGGGGAATGAGGTGTGTGTGCTTGTGTCGCTGTGTTCAGACACCCCCACCAACCTCAGGCTCCAGCCAGCCTGCCACCACAGACCACACGTGTGTCCCATCTGCCGCACACACACCACCTCGCGCTGATAAGTCGCCACGTGAGCCTTCCTTTGTGCTCGGACAACGAGATCTACAAGCAGCCGCAGATACATGTGGAAAATAAAAGTAGCTAAAGCCGCGCACGGACGATGTGTGTGTTTGGATGGAGGCGTTCAGGTCAATCAGGTCTGCAGGTGCGTGCGTGTCCATGTGCAGCATCGCATTTCTCCGTGAGCGACGTGGCCCCGGCTCTCGCTCCACAGCTCTCCTGCAGTTAAGTGCGTCCCACAGCTAATTTGGCAGAGTCTGCCCTTATAAATTATTTCTTTATTGTTTTTGCTAAATTGATTTCTGCTGCAAGTCAACGGGTGTTTTTGTGTCTGCGTGTATGACCACTCGCCTTGGCCGGGACCCCAGGAGTGGTGGACTAGAACAAGTAGTAACAGCTGCTGCAGCCTCCTGCACCTTCTTTGTGTCTCCGTTTGACCTGAAGGTGCTTCAGAAGCTGCTGATTCACAATTCCGTTCTCGTGTTGCTACGCAACCTACGATTATACAGGTTTATATTACATGGATAAAGATACACTACTTACAGTAAGCGGCCTCTCTGTCAGCTCCACCTGTTTAACTACTTGGTAAGACAAATATTCAACCAGCCAATCACATGGCAGCAGTGGCAGTTTTAGACAAACATCAGACAACTATTTTCTAGCATGAAATGTTTTCATTTACTCCCCCAGACAGTTTTGGTGCAACTTGAATTCCTTCAGGAGATATTTAGATCCACTCCAGATCAGCGTATGTCTGATATAATGGAAGTGATGCGGGCAACCTCGTACAGCCTCTAAATAAGGCATTATCTGCCACAAACTCCTTCATTTCAACGTTTTGTTACGAAACATTAGTCGGACCCCCCCCCTACCCCTACAGACATTGCTATGGTGTCGCATAACAGTGATGTCATCAAAGCAGACGCAGTAAAAATGTCTGTACGGTAGATTCAACCTAATAAATTGAATTTATCGTTTTATCATGAGATGACAAATTATTACTATGGGGAATTTGTCTGACGATAAATTGCACATGATAACATATTATTTGATACTTTAAATGCATTTTATAAACAGTCCCCATAAGGTGGATCTAATGAAGTGGATGGGGACTGTTTATGAAATGCATTTAAAGTATCAAATAATAAAAATAAGACTAGTTTCTATCCGTTCAGAATCAGGGCAGCTCTGTATAGTTCAGTTAGTTCATAGTTTATAGGAAACCTTTTGGATGAGAGCTAAAATGTTTTCAAGAGACTTAAAGTGCATCTTTCATGTTAGGCAGTAACTGTTTTTTCTCTTGAGTTGACAAAAACCAGGAAGTATTTCTCTAAAAATGAGGGGGAGGGGATAAAACTCTCCATCACAATCCCCGCACAGTTTTGGAATCATGTGACCTCTAACGTCAGAGTAGGTGAAGTCCTGTGAATTCCACAGCTGACCAATGCAAAACAATAACAGATAAACGGCAACACAACAGCCGATTAGCAGCTAGACATCATCTCTCTGAACATTCGTCTTCTTTCTGAACCTCACCTCTACAGCTGAGGCTGAAATCTCCTGGGCAGCACCTTCTTGATCGCCGTCAGAGACGTTCTCTTCTCCTTGGACTGACTCGGCCACAGCAGGGTCCTGGCAATGTTAGCTTAGCTTTAGCTTAGCTTAACTTTAGCTTAGCTTAGCTTTAGCCGGCGCAGCTGCTGGAGCTTCTGCCAGGTTTTAGTGTTTGTTTCTCGCTGTTCCTCTCAACATCTCAAGCTCAAAGCCGGAGGCGGGACTCATAAACGCCTGTACACATTATTCTGGTAAAAACACTTTGCACTGGTCATTCCATCGTTTTCCTACGGAGAGAGCGGTGGTGCTGTGACAGACTGGTCCTGTGACAGACTGGCGACCTGTCCAGGGTGTACCCCGCCTCTCGCCTGATAATAGCTGGGATAGGCTCCAGCAACCCCCGCGACCCTGAACTGGATAAGCGGTACAGAAAATGACTGATGATGATGATGAGAGCGGTGGTGCCCGACTCACAAACCAAGGAGAGATGACAGCAACCTGCAAGACTGCTGCCGTGTCTGACCTGGATGCTGTGTTTTCTCCGCTGCCTTTCAGAACAAAATCCTGAGAAAAGCGAGGATTTCCAACCGCAGAGAAACTAGAAGAGGACGGAAACTCTCGTCCCTCCAGACTGAACTCATGTTTGGCTTCCAGGACGCCTTTTCTTCCTCCCAGGACAGTTCATGTCGGTTCCTCGGTCACTTTCAGCAACTCACACTGACTTTTCTCCACATTTGGTCTCCAAAAATCTGTAAAAGGGCTTTGTATGAGCCGTGAGACGGTGTTGCTGTTAGCAGAGACATCTGTGGACAGAGTCAAAGGGAAAATGTCCTGCTGCTGTGTTTTGTTGAGATGTAATGGAGCTGGTTGTCGGTGGGAGTAAACACACGGACGCATCGCTGTTCGGCGGATATTCATGTCTCAGATAATCCGCTGGAGCGGAGTCCGTCTCCTCTAAATGAAGATTTATCAGCAACTGTCGCTTAAACGCACTAAAAACCTCAACAATTACATAATAATGGTTGCAGGAACAGATTTTTTTAAACGGTCTAAAGACTGTAGACCTCTAAAAGGTCTAAATGTGTGACAACAAGGGTCTTGTACACATGATCAAAAAATGAAAACTAGCCGAGACGTGACTTTGAAAATAATTTTTTTTCAATGTTATTTTCCACATTTTCATGACTCTACATATATTATGCGGCCTTCAGCATTAAAGCTGTGATGAATGTCATATTCAGAGTCGCCTCCTCCTGCTGTGATCCATGTTTTTATCAGAAGAGTCGCGAGCGTTTGCCTACCCCTACGTCACTTCCGGTCTGTTGCTGGGGGCGCTTATTTCAGGCGAAATGGCAGGAAATCCCCGTCGGACTAGTATTTGTATATTTTTGCAATGGCAATGTTCAGTGTGGACCTGATACACTACAAGGACTTCTACATATGTTTAAAATGAAAGTTGGACTTTAAAACAAGTCCAGCTGCCTTCCATCCAAGCTCTTAGGACAACTTTAAATATGATTTGGGAGATTATTCTGGACCTCAGCTCATTAAACTTGTCAGTTCTTATAATGAATTTTGCGACAGTTAATATAAAAAAGATTTAACTGATTTGGAGCTTTAAGATTGTCTCTAAATCAATGCACCAACCTTATGGAACAAAGACCAGACCGTGAGCTGCGGCCTGAATAGAGATGTTCAGAGAGGGAGTGTTAGAGCTGGCATCCCGATATTCAGGGTTAGATACTCACATTTTCCCCATTTATGTTAAATGTCAAGGTTTCTATCGTCACCTGATCGTAATATTGCAGTTCAATGACTGTTATTAGGAACTACCGGCTTCCCTGCTGCCAATCAGAATCAAGTATTTACTCAGACCATAATCTGAAGACGGTTGCTGTCTCATCAGAATGCTACTATTCAGAAAAATGTTTAAAAATGAGGTGAAGTCAAAGGTTTCACACACAATCTTCCATCGACAAAAAAGTCTGAAGATTTGCAGTTATAACTACTCCTGCTCTTAGCTGTGAATCTGCTGTTCGGGGTTTATTTCTGGATTATTTAACCATCACCGTGCTGCGTGTGGAAGGCTGGCAGCAGAAAACAGAAGTCAACTCATTCTATGAGAAGAGGCAGACGTGATAGAGAAGCAGTTGAAACTTGGTGTTGGGATGACGTCTGTGATCAGTGTTGCGTTGGGTTGCTCACACCGCCACAAATAAATGTATAACCAGTGAAACCAGAGAGAAGCAGAGGGCTGGTTGAAACCTGAGCGGGGTGAGGGTCAGATCTTCCATATTACAGGCCATGACCAATGCTGTCGTCCATGACGTCCATGTCGGCGACGTCCGTTAATCTGCTTCTGAAACTACCCCCCCAGCGTTATTATAGACTTAACTGAACTATGACCACAATGCACACTTTTTATTTCTGTCTGTAAATCTCTGATGATTTAACATGACAGATGATTAACAAAGCTATTAAAACGTCTGTTTTACAAGACGACTCATTACAGTTTATTGTGGGGCGGCTGCTCCGCAGGTTCCTGGACTTTAACTGGGTGGAGGCTGTGAATGAAATCTTCTTCCTAATGTAGATAAGATGGTTTGCTTATATTTTCTAAAATTGATGGTATTTTATGTGTTTTCATCATGCAGCTCTGGAGAAACGGAACAGCAGAATATTAGAAAAGGGAGGAGTTCAGTTGTCTCAGAGACAATGTGAGTTTTCCAGTGACGCCACAATTTATTTATAAGAATATGAAGATGTTTTCAGAGTCAGTTAGTGTGTTTTCAAGTCTCATTCTGTTAATCCAGAAAAAAAGAAAAGTACCAGCACATTCAATGATGATACAATTTACCCCTGAAACTGGCCATTCTTTCATGTTTTTGGATTGTCTGGACGTAAAAATACATGTAGAAGTTAAACTCTTTTAATCCATGTCAGCATCAAGAACCTAAAATCCCAGTCATCATCAGAACCTTTATTAATCCCAGTCATCATCAGAACCTTTATTAATCCCAGTCATCATCCGAACCTAAATATCCCAGTCATCATCAGAACTTTTATTAATCCTAGTCATCATCACAACATTTAATCCCAGTTATCATTAGAATCTGTATTAATCCAAGTCATCATCAGAACCTTTAATCCCTGTCATCTTCAGAACCTTTATTAATCCCAGTCAGCATCAGAACCTTTATTAATCCCAGTCAACATCAGAACCTTTAATCCCAGTCATCATCAGAACCTTATTTAATCCTAGTCAGCATCAGAACCTTTATTAATCCCAGTCATCATCACAACCTTTAATCCCAGTCAGCATCAGAACCTTTATTAATCCCAGTCATCATCACAACCTTTAATCCCAGTCAGCATCAGAACCTTTATTAATCCCAGTCAACATCAGAACCTTTATATCCCTATTAATCCCAATCAGAATCACAACCTTTATTAATCCCAGTTCTCAGAACCTTTATTAATCCCAGTCATCATCACAACCTTTAATCCCACTAAGCATCAGAACTTTTATTAATCCCAGTCATAATCACAACCTTTATTAATCCCAGTCATCATCACAACCTTTAATCCCACTAAGCATCAGAACCTTTATTAATCCCAGTCAACATCAGAACCTTTAATCCCAATCAGCATCAGAACCTTTATTAATCCCAGTTCTCAGAACCTTTATTAATCCCAGTCATCATCACAACCTTTATTTATCCCAGTTCTCAGAACCTTTATTAATCCCAGTCATCATCACAACCTTTAATCCCACTAAGCATCAGAACTTTTATTAATCCCAGTCATAATCACAACCTTTATTAATCCCAGTCATCATCACAACCTTTAATCCCACTAAGCATCAGAACCTTTATTAATCCCAGTCATCCTCACAACCTTTATTAATCCCAGTCATCCTCACAACCTTTAATCCCAGTCAGCATCCAGATATTATGTTCAATTTCAGCCTCAGTTGTCAGATTATGAGGCTAAAATGATGTAAATGAATGTACCGATAGATATAGCAGTATAAAGACCAACCAGAACCAGAACCAGCGGTCCGAGTTTATTACTTATGCGCTCCTACTGCTAAAAACGAAGAGGAAAAGCCAGAGAGACAGAGTTTGATTTAAAGGGACACTGTAACTTTTGGCCACTAAGGGCACCAAACATGCCACTTCCCTCAGACTACGCAAAGTTAAACAGTGTCTATCCGTGTCTTGGTGTCTATGTTTGCAGACCACCTTGATCATCTGATTTGAAGTCATGGAGCCATAAAGCAAAGCGCTTCAGGTCACACGATCCAATGAGAGACGGATCCGCTCCTGCAAAGTTACAATATCTGGCCAACATGACCAACATGTGTCAGTGCTGTATATTGAGCCCAGAAATCATCATTTATTACTTATCATTACTGACATTAAGAATAATACTATAATAGACTAATCCGACGAGCGTTTTGTGTGTTGCGCCATCTTGTGGCGCCGCCATTGCTTGGGGAACGAGTCCCAATTACCTCCTTTCTGCCAACATGGAAAGCAGCGTGAATATCTGGATTTACAATGTTGGACAGTCGTCTAAGGTCATGATAACCCATAGGTATGTTTTCCGGAAATCTCTAAAGTATTCTGACTTTTTTTTTTTTTTTTTTTTCATCGGAGCATTAATTTAAACAATTATTCATCTCTGGAAACTGGCTTTAATGACAAGCCACACTGGAATAAAATGCACATCTCATGATTACTTATCAAAGTTTAAAAAACTAAACTCTTTCCAAGGGGGTTACTTTTCTATTTTATATATTTGGCTTTTGGCTTGGTTTAAGGACTGTAGAGACCACATAGCCTTCACATGTCCTGCAGATGAAACTAAAGGCTTCAGGACACCGTCTTCATGATTTATTTGTGTTGGGCGACTGAACTATTTTTATTTTCTGGTCCCAATGTTTCCCTGATCAGAGCAAATAAAGTTATATTTCACGATATCTCCGAGGTTAGTCATTAATAGGGAGATAATTGATAAGAAATTATCATGTCAACCATTATACCATCGTCTTCCTTATCGTTTTCTATCAATCTACTTTTTATATGAACATGTAAGCTTGTAACACTTACTTTTATTCATGTGCTCTACATTTAGTATCAGCAGAACTCAATGTCACAGAAAACGGGGGAAACTAACAAAACATCTAACAAAGAAGCTTTATCTGGAAATAAGTGCAGCCACTGAACTCTGATGTGGTGTTTCATGTGTGTTTCACCCCTTGTCACACAAGAACACCTCTGAACTCTGAAAAATTTACAAGAAAATGAGCATGTCTGCCTTCTCTGATCAAGTCTGCTCCTCTAATGTCATCCTCAAAATGATTAATACCGTCCAATTAAAAAGAAAAAAAAATCAGCTGTCAGAAAGTAACTTAAAACTGACAAAAGTAATAACAAATAAAAATTCCATAAAATCCTACATTATTTTTAATTTGGTTCAACAGAAATATATATATATATATATATATATATATATATATATATATATATATATATATATATATATAAAAAATAATTAAAAAAAAGCAAACAAGCATGATGGGGCTCTGAAGCTAAAATTTTTTAGCAACATTCTAGCGATCATTGCAATCAGTTGTTTTCTCTAATGTTCAAGAAGATTTATACACCTGTTGACACGTATTTTAGTCCAAATTTCACAGAAAGTGCTTTAATGTGTCCTGACAGTTTTGTTTCTTTATCATCATCATCATCATTATCATTATTTTCAACCACAATTCCTAAGCAATATTTCGTTTCACTAAATTACAATTTTTCAATTGTTATTTATTACTATTTATTTATTTTCTTATTTAATTACTATTTTCACTTAGCCTCTTCTTTAATTGGAAAGTATGAATAATTTTGAGGATGACTGTTAAGCATTCAATCCAAATAACTTAACCTTAAGTTCATAAAGCCTATAGTGACATTTAATGTCAGAAAAATGCTAATTAACCTACTTTATTCGTCTGTGTTTACCAAACTGAAAGGGAGAAGACATTTAACCATCATTCGCTTAGGAGGCGAGTGATGATGTTTGTCTCATCCTCACTTATTTTCTGCGCTCAGCGTTGAACTTTGCTATGGAGAAAGGGTTCGGCGCAGAGCCAGCTCTGCTGCCACTGCCTTTGTCACTCTGGCTGCTGCTGACATCATCTGAAACAGCATCGTTCTTACTTCATTTTGCATCTTGTAAGCACCAACAGTAACTTACATCAATAACGTTAGCTACTGCTTCTAGACAGACCAACACAATCTGGAGTGGTGTACACGCTACGTTATCCGACACAAATAAAAAGGCTTACGTTAATGGAGTACCGTAGATAACTACGGAGCAAGCTCGTTAGCCAAGTTAAATAGAGCTACCTGCTGTACCTGATGGAAAATGCTATGGAAGTCATTCGGCAAACAATAGCTATTAAGTAACTAACCAACCTGAAAGTGAAAGCATGTCGCCTGATCCTGTACTCGCTGTGACACTGCTGGAAGCTGAAGGGGGACGTTTAGACTGTCGCTCGCCTTGTTTCCACGTCTCGAAGACACGACAGGCATCTCGCACATTGAGGTTGTGAACTGCATCTAAATGTTTTAACATGTTGGTTGTATTGCCTCCTTACAGGAGAGCACAGCATCACAGTGGTTGCATACAGCCTTTTCTTCATCTTTCTTTGAGAAGTGAAGCCATGCCCTCCACCGCTTCTTCCGCTCCATCTTGTCTTTGGGAATTCGCCGACAGAAATTGCGGAAATCACGTCAAGGCATCGATAACGGGAACCGGGTCTCAAAACGGGGTTCGATTCCGGGAAATTGATCCATTTCTTATCGATGGCCCCGAGGAACCGGGTTTCGATTATCATGCCTAGTCATTAACTCTCAGCAACACCACAGCTGTCTCTGTTAGCATTAGCTAGCATGACAGCGTTGTGTTGTGCGTCATTTTCGGGGGCATAAATACGTGAAATAAAGTGTCAGATTAATGAATGTTCATCATAATTTACCGTGTTTTTGTTGTTGGAGATTAAATCCAGTGTTTTCTAAAGTTATTCCTCCTCTGCTGTGTGTCCGGTATTCCTCCCTGACACGAACACACTGACATCAGTGGACTGAGCAGCACCGTCCACTTTTGTCACAGACAGCAGAAATCTTCATGAAATAAATGTCCGTGATCTTCTTGTTCACTTATTACCACATTAAAGTTTTCCTCTGATGTTCCAGCAACCAGGAATGTGACGTCCTTCCAGATTTCCTCCATGTTGTTAAGAAAAAAGTAGGATTCTCATCTGTTCTAATTACACATGTACAGAAATGCCCCCACCGCAATGGCGGACGGTCTAGTTGTGGCGTTTGGCCGGATTAGTCTATATTATAATTTTTAGCTAATATTGGGGTCAAAAGTTACACGATATCTCTTTAAGCTCATTTACTCGTGGCAGGTGCAGTCTCTGTTTGTGTTTTTGTTCGTGTAACATTTCTGGCCTAGTACAGATTGAGTCCAGGATGAGTCAACAGATAAATAATCTTCATCTGCCACCCTGGTCATCGCTGCGTATCTCTGATCAGGCAGCAACAAGGAACTGACTCCTTATGACCCATAGAGGAAAAAACTGTTTACTTTAACGCCACATTTAAACATTTAATAGCTGGTTGTATAAACATTTTTTGTTTTGTGCGGCTGTCAGAAACTATGAGGACATTTATCTGTTCATGGCTTCAATATTTTCACGATCGCTCCTCCTCTATGTCTGTATATCTGCTTACAAATCTGTTTCAGCCATTTAAAAACTGTAAACAACACATTTACACTTTTGTAAAATTAGTCATTGAAACTGAATTTTCAAACTGCCATGTTTGACATTAAATTATTCAAAAGCACATCAAAGGAGAGATTTTTCTGTTTTGAATTTGGAGAAGGAGCATTAAAGCTGTTGTTTTGGGAGGAAGTCGCCGCCTCCGTCTGTTTTGTCCCGGTGGCCTCTCCTTCCCTGCTGCAGGGTGGAGGGCTGGGCTTTCTGGTCAACCACAATTAAGTTAATTGTTTAATTGCAGATAAATGGAATGAATACCACACACAGTGTGAACGAAAAAAAGATTCAGCAATGAGAGCATGTGCAAAGAAGCACACGTACGACCACAGCGCACACACACACACACACACCCACACAGGCTCAACGCCATTATGTGTGCACAGCTTTTCATCAAAGAAACATTATTTTACTAAAATAAAAAAGGGAAATGTGCTGTGACTCATCTGTTCCATAAGACTGGATCCAGCTTTCATGAAACTCAACCACATAAATAAAAAAGAGACAAAGTAGACATGCAGATAGATGGACAGAGACAGACGGAAACAAAGCAAAGCTCATTTCAAAAAGGAAAATAGTTGGTTGAGATAAAAGCCGACCAAGTCCCACTGTATGCTATAAAGAAAAATCGTGTTGAGATCAGCTGTTAAGAAGTCACTGGTGAGCTACAAGCACCAGTTGGTGAACGTTTCCATGCAGGAGACTTCAGAGGCTGCAGCTGTGCGTGAAGCTGCACCTTTAATCAACGCTCACACAGAGAAACTCTCATTTACAAACAGTTTTATTCAGTAACAAATGCTGCGCTACACCGAAGAGTCCAGGTGGATGGTGGGTGGATGGCCGCCATGTCCCAACAAGACTGCCACACCAGCGAGATGGTGCTGGAGTGCTAGATCTCTCCAGTTTCTAACCATTTCACACCAATATATGAAAGACAAGGCCTTATCATGCTGCAGAAATACCAGCAGTATCTTTGGCTGCAATGGCATAAAGGGAGAAAAACTCGTGGTGGAGGCCATCATCACCTCGTCTCAACGCTTTTGAGAATGTTTCAATGTTTTGAAACTGTGATGGAAAATAATCTGAAGGTATGAGGTGTTTTAAAGTTATCATAAAAACTACACATAGACAGTAAAATTACAAAAATTCCTTCTGTGTGCTCAACAGACCCTTTTGCTACTCGTGGTTGGAGAATTTTTTAAATGCAAATTTTTGTTTATGAAGAGCAACTACTGATGGGAAGTTCAGCTCTTTTGGCTTGGTTCCCGAGAGGCTTTTAAGATAGGATCTTTTGTAGCCCTATATTTGACCTTAAAAGTTGAATATGGAATACAGACAGAACAGCGACATCACGTGTGTCTAGGTTGTAGTTGCAACGGCAGAAAAGCAACTCCAGCCGCTGGGATGCCAGGCTCACTGCCAATACGCAAGTGACCAAGAGTCTGCAGCATGTCCAACAAGTAACGCAGAGGAGTTTATTACTGACAGCTAACGTTAGCCATGTTAGCAAACAAGCTAGCTTACCGATCTCGGAGGAAAGTCGCCGTTTCCATGTTTTGACTCCATGGAAAACGTTTATGTTGGTCCATTTAGTGAAGTCTTCACCTAAATTTACTCCAGGTTTTGCTCTTCTCAGGTCACTCCTCCTCAGAAACAGATAACAATATCTCCAGGGCTCTGAAGCAGCTGCTTCACTCGTCATCTCTACGGTTTTCCCCTGTACAAGCCTGACTATGACCGAAATATTGTTTCCACACAGAGATCGTATTTGGCAACCTATAATGGCGGCGTGTATTGGCTTATAGACGTAAATAAAATGCCATTATCGAACCCGTCAAAATTTATTTTATAATTATTTTTAGGCTAAATATAATTTTCTGGGAAATGTTGTACTTTCATTCTTTTCACCCCCAAACGAGGAGGTATTATTTTTTGTAAAAATATAGCTTTTAATAAAAATGTTCCATATTCAACTTTTAACTTGGCAAAAAATTAATGGTTTCTGCTGAAAAACCATTTTGTGTTCAGTGTTTTTATGAGAAACCCTCTAATTATGTGCATTTACTGTATTCTATCGTCAAACTGCAGCGAGATGCCGCTTTTCTTTCCGGCGTCCCAACAAAGTGATGCACTCACTCTCCTCACCATGGTCTGCTGTCTTTACAAACAATGGAGCATCTGCCTTCCTCTCCGTTTTCACATATTGCTATGCTCACATGTGATTAGGGTTGGGCGTTGTTTGAATTTTAACGATTCTGGTTCCAATTCAATTCCCTTCTTTCGATTCCGGTTCCTAATGATTCTCAATTTCGATCCTTTTAAGGGGTAGGGTAAAAAAAAAAAGTTTTATATTTCTTTTTTGTGGACAACTAAATCAAATAACAGACATTGATAAATAAACTCCAGCTCTATTTATGTTCTTGCCAAAGGCATAATTGCATTTCAACTTAAAAAAAAGTAGAAAAAGAAAAAATGATCTCTGGCCAATCGTGAAAAGACCTAAAAAATTTCACCATTTTAAGAACATTAAGCTGTCTGTTTTCTAATGGGCTCTGTACACAACTCCACTACTTCTTGAACTTAAAGGTGCAGTATAGAATTACTGACATCTAGTGGTAAAGATGGATATTTGAAATAAAAGATGTTTTCTTTCAAATTACTTCATATTCCAAGCTCTGTTGTGAATGTATGGTGGCAATTAGTGGCATAAATTCTCCCTGAAATAAAGATGTTTTTATCTGTGAGTGGATCCAGTGGTCTAGCTGAACTGGACCATGAGTCACTACTTTTAAAGACTTATAAGTCATTACTGATCCCAAACAGTCTCTAACTCCCATTAAACAAAGCTGGTACAACAGTTTTAAAGTTCAGAGGGTTCTTACTTCACACACATTGTTTTGTCCATTCAGGGACACCATAGTAAAAATGGTGGAACAAATATGGCAGCCTCCATATGTGTACCACCCAGCAAGGAGATATAAATGACTCATTCTAAGAAAATAAACATATAACAGCGATTCTAGAGCAGCGATTCCACATCAATAGGAACACAGTTTTGAATTATACATCACATTTTTCTGCCATTGACCTTTGATTTTTGACATACTGTACCTTTAAGGTAACTCCTTTGTTTCCTGTCTTTCATTACTGGACGATGATTAATCCAGGTGTGCCTGACCTCAGTAACTGGCCAGACACACCTGGATTAATCAGTTCGGAGACCAAGTTGACTTCATTTTGATTGGCTACACCTTATTTGGCTATGACCTTATTTAGAGAAACTAGGTCAAGCTGCGGTCGGACTTTGCTAAAAGCTATCTGTTAGCAACATGGGCACTTCAGACAGTGAACTATTTTTATCAGACAAGACAGCATTTAGAAAATAAATAAACTCACAGGTAATGACAAGGTTGTGGTCGCCTCCCTCAGTGATGCTGCAGAAGTTTTCTTTTGTTTAATAGTGTGTTTCAATTGGAGCAATTGAATTACGTAGCATGCTAAAATTGCATAGAATGATAAGCTGCTGTCTGATTCTACCGTTTTTAACAAAGAAACAAAGCTGACAGACCATAAACAGGAACTTTGATACTCACTCTGGACATTCACATGGCCTCATCAGCGCACAACAGATTATATTATATCCCCAAAACCCAAGAAAAGTGAAATTTGATGTCATGGCATCTTTAATGGACATGTCTTTCACATGACTCTGAAAGGAATGCTGGGATATGAAGTTCTTCACAGTGACAGTGGCTTTTATACATGCTGGACCAATGCTAATGGAAAGAGAAAGTCACAAATGTTTAGGAAAAGCACCACAGAGGTCATTCTGATGCGACGTCGACATGTTTAGTTGTCATCGTCTTAATGGAAAGCAGTGTAGGTCAGAAAGATAGAGACCAATGAACTGAGGCAGAGATGAAAGAGGAAGAGGAGAGACAAGAGAGACGAAGACAGGCTGATAGAGACAGACGGAGTGGGGGAAAAGGCAAAATGAGACTAAAACACTGATTAACGGGAAAGGTGAAGTCATGCAAAAAACTATCAGAAAAGTGATTTTTCCTTCATTACATATTTATCTCTGTGTTAATGGCGTCTCTGGTGGTCACACACTCCCCCTGCAAACACACACACACACAACAAAACACACACACTGACAGAAACAGAGGGAGAGTTAGAGGTCCTGGAGGACCCGAGCTCATTAAGGAGAAGATGAATATTTCATGTTCTATAATTCTTTCATAGTTCTGCGTCGTAATTTGCCTTGATTTACGTTTAAAAGAAAACTTTCTCATTTTACTGCAGAGCACTCACATCGCTGCCAGGAGGGAGGGAGGGAGCGGGGATGAGGGGGAGGGCGAAATAAGGTTTTCAGGAATATTGAATCACGCCGCTCGATGAGCTGGACTCACCGTAGTGCTCGTGGTTTTATTTAAACATGCAACGGGAGAACGGCCTGAACGGGCTGAACTCCAGCAGCAGGAATGATAAACGCGTCTCTTTGCTTCTGATTGTTCTGTGATGAGTTTGTAGTAAATCTGTTTCCTCAACTACTCCCCAACTGGAAGAGGAGCATGTTGAAGTTTCTCACAATTAACAGATTTAAATCACTACATAGTGAGGATAGACCGATACATCCACCAGCCGATATTTGATTAAAGTTTCTATTTAATATTTGTTTACAAGTGCACTGTTTATTTTTATATATTTATTTGAAGTGCTTTGTTATTTTTTTCTATGAAAATGGTTGTAAAATTACTTTTCATTTTATCCTTTATTATATTTATTTGTCAAATGCAGTATCGGCCCCAATTATCGTCAGGTTGTATCAGCCATTGGCTGAGGCTGTTGAAAAAATATCGGTATTGGTCTTAAAAAATCTGTATTAGTCGATTCCATCTACATAAAGACATCTTGTTAACAAAATATTTCCCATATAGCAAAACATATTTCACTTGTTTAAGTCGGACGTCTTTAAACCACTGGACAAGATTGTGGTGTCATAAATAAGAGAACAAAAATGAAAAGATAAGGTACATTTAACTGTAACTGTAGCAGGACAATGTAAGGTGGCAAATTAGGAAAATGAATTTATCCAGAAAAGATGATGTCATATGACTGATTGATTTTACCTGAACTGAACTCTTTTGGTTGCTTCACAGTTAATGATCGCTTGATGTTTTTATGATTTGGGCTATCTAGCAGGTAATGTTTCATATTTGCCATTTGACAGTGTCCAGCGTCATTCACCAAGTCCCACTGTATGCTGTAAAAGAAAAGGATTATAATAATAATAATAATAATAATAATAATAATAATAATAATAATAATAATAATAATAATAATAATAATAAATATTCATCATCATCATCATCCTCAGTTCTAGTCCACTTAAACCTGCATGTCGTAGAAACACGGTTTAACTGTGCTGAATTTTCTCAGACATAAGTTTTATGTTTCCTATGATGTCAACATTTCCCTTAAAACTAAAAAAAAAAAACTCCTCAGAAATCTGCAGGCAGAAGGAGGAAGCTGAAAACCTCCCGTGACCTCCAGTACAGGCATCAATCTGTGGTCAAACGCAGGAACATTTGTCTTCACTGTTCTGATGTGATGATGTAAATCAACAGCCACGATTCAAAACCCAACTCAACCCATACTCCCCATGAGCCCACACCAAGGTAAGAAATAAAATACAATAAGATAAATGAAGAAATAAATAAATAAATCAATGAAAACTTGAACAATCTGAAAATACAATATCAAACACTAATGAAAAAAGCAGAACACATGATTATGTCTAAATGAATCTATACATTCATACTGTATCTATACATATAGTGACAATAAAGTTTCTCCAGTCTTAAACGTATCAGCCCCAAATTTCCAATGTAAATAAGATATCACTCCTGTCATGTCAACAACATTGAGGAATTAAAAATTTCTTTGTGGGTAAATTTTTAGGTAATTTAAGCTTCTATCATCATGGGAGTATTTATGAAGTCTGAGCTAATGATCTGGGAAATTTAGTATATTTACAATCTATTTGAATTTGGATAAACTATCTTTATGTCTTAAACATTTTCATGATATTATCATTTTTGTATTACAGTAAAACTGACATTAGTTGGGAAACTGAGTCGCCGGCAGCAAATCATTGGTTGTGTGAATAACTAAATAAGTCTGACCAGAGAGGAAGGTGTTGTGGTACTGCATGCGTCAGGAAGTGATGCATGCACGGTGGTTTCTTGGGTCAGTAGATGCTAGAAAACTCCAGATTGTTTGTATATTGTTGTTTCCTACCATCATTATTCCACTTTTCCCCTTCTTTTTCTGACTTTACGCAGTTCAGGTCTACTTTTAGCCATGATCTTTCCCCTGAACTTCATGGAGATTTTAAGGCCAAAACCATGATCTTTACATAACCTTGCCCCGTAGTTTGTGTCCCTAAACTTAACTAAACCTCAACTATAGAGGTGACCGGTCAGTAAACAGCCATATGAATCATTTTTCATGGAAACAAAGGATCAGATAATGTTCCAATGGGCAGTCTGGTTTTTTGTAAGGCATCATTTTTGGCCACATTTCCACACAAATGTTCCAGGAGTGTAAGTCAACCCCTCAGTGACTGTTTTCAGTTTTTAATTAAATTTGCCGGAGAGCGCGCAGATCGGTTTAATGGCTTTCACCTGGATTTTATGCCCTCACACGCCCAAAAGCTGCTGCGCCGAGGCGACACTGATTACCAGCAGTCATCCTGCAATGCTGAGCACTCAGAAAACGCTTCCAGTAAAAGACAGTGGAGACGAGACCTGTGCCAGACTCAGATTTATGCTGCAGATTTGTCTTCTTTGGATATTTAAAATCAGGGTTGCATTTAACCCAAACCCCTGCAGATTTTTATGTAAAACAACACATCTCTGCAGAGTGAGTAGAGTGTGTGAAATGTGCAGAGGTGAACTGGCTCCTGGTATCAGTGGTGACTTCTGGGCTGGTCTGGATGTGGAAGCAGACCACATCCAGACTTGGAAGCAGAATCTCACCTCATTAGAGTGTAGATGTGCTGGAGGTGTGCAGAGCGAGGCGTTGGGGGAGGATGGAAGGAAAGGAAGGACCTGAAGGAGTGATAAGACGTCTTCCAAGCGCTGTGTTTTGGTTCTGCTCTTTAGCATCATCATTAATGCATGAGGCAAACCAGGCTTCGCCCTCAACGTGTGCATGTGTGCGGCCATTGATCCGCGAGTCCCCGCTGTCAGCCTGAATAACCGGAGAAATGATGAAGGTCTGAGAAGGGGGGTTGGAGTGTGGGTAGGTTTCACAATCTCTTCCATGATTTACCCTCAATTTAGCTATTAAGTGTCTCAGTAAGTTTGTGAGGGGGGTGTTTGTGGCTGTGTGGTCCTCATTAAGCCATGGATAGATATCTGTTTTTCCTGTGCCTGTAACAGTTGTTGGTTTTCCTGCATTCTTACAGTCTTTTCTCAATATCTAAAGCGTCACTCTGCGTGAAACAAGTAGAAGATTGGAAGCAGGGAGGCAGAAAAATGAAAAAAGGGAGAAAAAAGTGGCTGAATTCCTGTAAACTGGTCATTCACTTCCCCTCCCCTCTGGAAAATAAAGCCCTGGAGAATAAAATCAGAGCAATTTCATGGTCTGGCCTGCCCTCAATATTATTTAAGTAATACCCTGTTATTATTGAAGTGAGGGAGAGAAAAGCGAATGACTATTATCTTTATGTGGGTCCTTTAATTTTAATGCACCACAGATTTATAGCTGGGCATTCCAGTGGGGAGGCCCCTCCCTGCTCTTAAAGCGAGCGGGCGGGACACGACCACAACGCTCTCACAACAGCCACTACCTTCTGACAAACAACCAAAGTCACCACTTTCCCTGCGAACGCTTCATCCTGGCTTCCTCAGCTGCTCCCCAAGTGTCAACCGGAGATCCACCCATCAAAACAGCAAACAGCGCACCTCCTCAAACCTCCTCCGATCTCCTCCCACCGATTTCCTGACACTTCGTTCATGAATCCTCCTGAGAGTCTGCTAAACATTGAACTCCTTATGTCTTAACCTGGATTACTGAATAATCTGAGTTGATCAAAACCCACATATACTTGTGCCAACAGCTTCAGGACAAGAGGTCATATTTTTATTTATTCATTTTTACCTTGAATTAAGATTGTACAGCTCAATGTAACTCCTTCTTTCACATAGCAGACCAGTCAAACTGATCAAATTTTAAGAAAATAAATAGAAAGTACCATATTCAGGAATTAACTAGCTTTGAATTAGACTTAATGCAAATATACTGATGCACTGGACATCTTGAACAGTATTTACACAGCAACAATAGCATCAACTCATAGAGAAAGTAAATTATGTAAACTTCAATTCTAAAACTGTGTCAAGATCTTTCAGTTTTAGAAAAATTCAGTTGTTTTTTATCTTTCTAAATGATTTTTGGGTTCTAGTGGCCTTTATATTACAGTGGAGCAAAGGGTCCCAATCCAGGAATCAAACCAGTTGTGTTGAGGACTTGTAGCTTCTGAACCAGTTCAAATGATCACTGCCTCAGTTTTGTTAAGTTTTGATGGGTCAAGCAAGCACTCAAAGAAATGATTCATTGGGTCAACTCAATTAAACTGAGGGCAGTTTTTCCATCCAATATTTTGATTTTATCCATTAATGCAACATAATGTAATTGAGTTAGCCCAGCACATTTTTTTTCAATTGCTTTAAATGGGAGTAATCACATTCAATAAATGTAAATTATTTGTTATTTAAACACAAAATAATGTAGTTAAGTGGAGTTTGATGTTTTATGTTCACTTGACTCAATTTAATCAAATTAACTAGGGATAGAGTTTGATATGGGGCAATCAGATCAAGTCATGATTGTAAAAAATGCCTAAATGACAAAGATTTGAATTTAGACACCATATTACTGACTTCTTTAGCAATTGGTGTAGTATACTCACCTATTATATAGAGCAAGGATTGCATTACCAATGCTTGGACATGAAATGTTGCATAAATCTCAATGTGTCACCTTTAAGGGGGGCTTGAATCAGGTTTTTGGGTGTAGGTGGACCTGCTCACACATTCGTTCATAGCATGACAGGTTACAAAAAATGGCCAAAATATCACCCAAAGCCCCTGATCCACAGGAGCACGCTGTTGTTCACAAGGTTTACGATGACGTGCATAAACTTTCTGTTAAGTTGCAGATGATAATAACTGAAGACACTTATAAACCGATTTAGCATTTTCTCCTAAAAGTTCAAGTTTGTGCGTAATCTTCTAAAAGGCAACTGTGCAAACAGACAAAATGCACTATATTAATCACATGAATCACAATATCATGGTAAGCCGACTTGAAAACCAGTTTCTATCCTTACAAAAAAAGAGATCTGTTTTTTTGTCCTGTAAACAAACAAAAAAATCTCCTGAGGAGTTCCCCAGGGATTGATTCTAGGACCCTTTAAGTTCATGGTTATATCCATTTTCTACAGCACTCTTGGGTCCAGGTTGCAAATTCAACAGCAAAGCAGTTCCCTCCTGCTTCTTCCAGGTCTTCCATAAGTACATTAAGCCTAGATACATACCTCTGTACTCTGTCCTGGGATCTCATCCTGTTTGAGAGGTGCCCAGCAGTACAGTCATGACAACAAGAAGATTTTTTTTATTCATTTTTCTGCTGTCAGCGGATTTTACTTCTTGCAGGAGTAAAGACTGACCAATAAGTCAGCAGAGATGTGTTGGAGGCTATGACTGTCAGACCATTCCGGTGCTATGATCCAGATTAATCTCATATTCCCAAAATTAGAAATAGGAGAACACATCTGGCTGAGCTAGCTTTTCAGGTTTGGCTCAGTCTTGCAAATGATGATTAAATTGGACCATTTCTGGTAATTTCAACCAACTTTCACATATTTAACTGGCACCTGGAAAATTTGAAGGGACACTGTGTAACTTTTGGCCACTAAGGGCACTAAACCTGTAACTTCCCACAGGCGACACAACTGTCGCAAAATTAAACAGTCTATCCGTGTTGTAATCATGCTTGCAGACCACTTTGATCAGCTGATTTGAAGTCGCAAGGTGCTCCAGGTCACATGATCCAATAAGAAATATATCCGCTCCTGCAAAGTTAACATGTATGTTTTTTTAGGAGGGCAGCCCCCCTTGGAGCACCTACATGCGTCAAGTGCCGTGACCTCAGCATTCATTGATTATTACTTACATTAGGCTGAGGTTTGGGTCAAAAGTTACACGTTATCCCTTTAAGCACACATTTAGATTGCAGAATTTCTAATTTTGTGCCCTTATAGGTGTTCTTTTATTTTAATTTTGTGCTTTCAGTGGGATATATTATATTTCAAAGTGGTATTTTTATTTCTTTTGTGACATTAATACATTTACATAAAACTTATTCACTTTAATCTAGACGTTATCTTTCATTTGTTGTCCTTTTCTTCCCCACCACAGGCATTACTTCCCATCATCATGAGTACTAGCTTCAGTTCATTGCCCCCTTTCCTTTGAATGGGCTGGTTAAACAGTGATTGGTGTCATAAGTTTGTAAATAAAACACCTCCCGGCATACAGCTGGTTGGCGTTTCACTACAGCTAATCTTACACACATTAGGGCAAAGGTATACTGGGCACCAAGCCGGCTCGGAGCAGGTTAATAGTGCGTGACGCTGAGTGAGCTGTGAAACACTTGTTCTCACCCTCGGTTCACCCTGCAGCTACTGTGTTGTGGAGGGGGGGATCCATACAAAGTCAACTGGAAATTATACGTCTATACTGTTTTATGCAAAATAAAGATTTAATCTCAGAGAAAATTGTTCACAGTTGTGTGAAATAAGGTTTGTAAACTCAGTCCTGGCTGCATTCTTGATCAGGGGTCACTGTGCCCCATTAATCAGCTCTTCTGTCTTTCCCGTCAGGCGCTTCACAGGCCACCCCCACCCCCAATGAAGGAGCACCACCTGTCTCCCATGCGTGAAGAGCCGCTACCTGCGCCCGTGAATGAGGAGAGGTCGCAGAATGTGGGCAGTGGTTCTGGAGGCGGGTGTCCGCCCAGCACTGTTGGAGGTGCAGGGAGCAACAAGAAGCCGCGATCGCGTACGAAGGTGGAGTTTCACATCCCTCCGTATTTTCAAAAGTGGGGCACTGAGGTGTTTTGGGGGGCACTGGTCAAGTTTAAGTAATTTGATTAGGAATGTCCAATATTATCAGCCTACCGATATTACTGGCCAATATTTGCATTAAAATGTGATATCGGAAAATATTGGTATCGAGCAACGAAATCTCGCGAGATCTTGCAAGAATTAGACAATATCAGTATCTCGGATATCAGTAAAAAAAAAGCCTATATCGAACATCTCTGAAATTTGATGATTGCATAAGTGTCTAGAAGCAGAAAGTAGATATCTTGTCCGGCAGTTTTTCCAACCAATCACAGTACCAGTTTAATTGGATTATAACCCCCAAACTATTGTACTTCTACTTTTGACACATCTGGATGATTGACACATCTAACAACCAATAAAAGTCTGAATAAGCCAGGCTGGCGTCAAATCATCATCACAAAGGTTTGAGAATCACGGGTCTAGTATCTGAGCTTTGGTGTACAGCGGCCATATTCATCAATCGTCTTGGAGCCATTTTAGTCCTGAATGCTGAGAATTTGTGGAGTTTATTCCTACTTTCAAACTTAAGACTGAAAGCAATTCATCAACTTTTTCAAGTCTAAGAATCACTTGTACTCCCCCAAATATTTAGGAGACCTCCACAGCTGTCTTAAGTGGGAAAGATTTGTTACTACAGGATGGCACTGAGGTGAGAGAGATGTGCGTACTGTAAATGTTCTGCGAGCTGAAGGACAACAAACAGCTGATCAAATGGTATCGTTTGGAGAGAGCAGGTATAATTTATGTTATGGGTTTAATCAGGAACGTAATCTCACCAGTAACACACACAGCAGAGCTTCATGCTGGAATTAAAAACCATAAAAGTGTAATCTTGTAACAGAAAAAAATGGAACATGAACTGCATTACCATTACAGTTTTTCAGAAAGTAGCATCTACATCAATGAGAATAAAAATTACTGGTGGCCACGCGTCACGAAAGTGTTGCCACACATTATCAAATTGTGGGTACGAGATAACCAAGTCATGGCCATGCGTAAAAAAAATGTGTAACGACATAAATAACTAGTGGCCAGTTGTTACTAATGCATGAGCTTACAGCAGGTCCGCATGTTGTCTAACATTAACTCCTCTAAGCCCAGTTTCAGATTTTTCATTTAGGCCTGTACTGTATGTGACTGGTAAAACGTCTCCAAACACTCCGCTTCTAAAGTTAATGCTTGTAAATGAGCATAAACATCATAATTAAGAAGGATAAACATGTTTGTCAACCCCTTCTACTTCAACACGTCTGAAAAACCTCCTCATGAGAGCATAAGAACTACACTGCTCACAAAAAGTTAAGGATATTTGGCTTTTTGTATGAATCTAAAATCCACTACAACCTTTCCAGGTGAACTGAATTAAACTTTCTCTAAACTTTTCAATGCACATGTGCATTGTTCAATGGTTACATATTTATTCTGCATCATTCTGTTCTCCAAAAGCCGAAAGTTGAGTATCTCTAACTTTTTGTGAGAAGTGTATTTAGAGATCTTCATTGAATTACTGGGGATAATGCTGATGATTTAGGGCCATCACAGCCATCAATAATCAATCAATGACCCGCGGCAGACCTAGGTTCAAGTCCCCGACACGGCACTCAGGTGAACCACTGTGGGCCCCTGAGCAAGGTCCCCCCATCAATTGCTCCCTGGGCACTTTAATTAGCAGCCCACTGCTCTCTGGTCAATCCAGAGATGGGTGAAATGCAGAGACTGAATTTCCCACCTGGGATCATAACAGTACAATAAATAAATAAACAAATAAATAAACGGTTCCATTAAGCGGTTGGTCAATTCAATGGCCTTAGAAGTGACGTCATCTCAAGTTTCATTACGGGACCTGGTTACTGTCGTAACCCACTCTGAGACTGACACTCAGCCCTACACTTCCCTAAAAGTGCGAGTGAGACACTCAATAAGTCTGCGGTTCTCAACCATTTTTCTAAGTACCCTTGTGAAATATATTTTTCGCCTAGTACCCCCTATCTACCGCTAAGTATTAAACAGATTATTTAAAAAAGCACTTTGCCATTTGTGTCTGGTTTATTAAACTGGAACTGTGCAGAACAACAATAATTTTGCCTTCTTTGGCCCTTAACCCTTTTTCTTTTATGTCAGATTTCTACTACGCTTCAAATACGACTCTTGTTTGCATTATCAACGTGACAGTGATTGACATTTGATGTAATTTGGCTCGTAACAGGTTGGGTTAAACCATGTCGGTATCTGGAAGGCAGGTTTTTGATTAAATAGTATGAAACTAAGTTTAAATTCAGTTTATGAACACATGCTTACATTTATTGAAATCTCTATTAGATACATTTCATTGAAGGATATTTATTCATTGATTAAAAAAAAAGATATTAAATGATTTCATGTACCCCCTGGACTGCCTTAAAGTATCCACATTTGAGAAAAACTGCGATAACTAACTTTTAAGTGCAGCTTTATCTAAGAATT
Source organism: Atherinomorus stipes (assembly GCA_023101725.1). Taxonomy (NCBI): domain Eukaryota; kingdom Metazoa; phylum Chordata; class Actinopteri; order Atheriniformes; family Atherinidae; genus Atherinomorus; species Atherinomorus stipes. The sequence goes on along the minus strand of JALJCO010012559.1, from coordinate 69,691 downwards.
TTTGTTGCTTTGAGTCGACTATTATAAGTGTACTTCGGAGTAATTCTAAGAAGTTTGATGAATACTGATGAATACGGCCGCAGATCAGCTGGTTTTAACACAAATTCTTCCTGTACTCTAGATTTCCCTGGAAGCCTTGGGCATCCTGCAAAGTTTCATCCAGGATGTGGGCCTGTACCCGGACCAGGAAGCCATCCACACTCTGTCTGCACAGCTTGACCTCCCCAAACACACCATCATCAAGTTCTTCCAGAACCAGCGCTACCACGTCAAGCACCACGGCCGCCTCAAGGAGCTGGGCGAGGGAGCTGCCGCCAGCGGAGGGGTTGATGTTAGCGAATACCGGGAGGAGGAGCTGCTTTCAGGTTCCGAGGACCCAGAGTCCAGCGAGGACGGAGCTGAGGAGATCTACCAGACCTCAGAGGGGAGCAGTGGCAGCACAGGGGGGCTGAACCAGCCTCCCACCTCCTCCAGCTCCACCTCCAACCAGCTGTCCTCAGGGACCAACGTGGCTCCGGAGGAGGGCAAGGACAAGGGGCACGGCCGGCTCGGTGGGCCTCTGGCCCCTGGAAGCTCCTCGTCCAGTCCTCGAGAGCAGACTGAGTACCAGAGGTAGAGACTAGCGAGCAGAAGGAAAGAAAAACGGGAAAAGCAAACGAGGAACTCGTCATGAAGCGATGGAGGACAGCGACGTAGAAACTGTGTGAGACATGAATGTCTATGCAGGCACATTGACCAAGAACCCAACAGACTGTACGAGACCGAAGCAACCGCACGGAGCGACTATCGCTGCAATCTCAGATTCGTGGAGTGAACTTACCTCAGTAAACGACAGCAGGTTGATGACAGTGGTCGTATAACTGTGACAAAATATCCCCAGAAACGTTCTCTCATTTCACCCCAGCAGGTCAGACCTTCCATTTACAAGCAAAAACCAGAAATCACACCATTTTCCTTTTCATCAACCAGAAAAGACACTCCAACAACGAGGCGGGGCTTTCTGCTCTCACCCTCTACAATCTGAGCACAGTAATATCACATTTCCCAGATAGTGACAAGAACCTGGGGCCTTCAGAGACCAAAACAAGACGGAGAGGAAGTCCCAGAAACCCTCAGGAGACACACTGACTTTGCTTCTGTCTGCCTGGGAATGCAGGCGGACACTGGCTGTGCATCTACGAGCTTTATGTCATCCCCCGACCTCACAATCACACTCTAGACCCCTCTTTAGCACTTATGTGACATACCCCTCCTCCCCCTCCCACCCTGCCTTCCTCCCTCCCCTCCTGGCCAGCCTGGCAGGAGGCCGCCGGACCGGGAGGATGTGGCGAGGATGGACACTCTGGCCTTTACTGGCACCACCCACGACTGTGTGGTGAAAATTCAGCAGCCAAACAATCAGTCACTTTATGTGCGGCAGCCCCCCCCCCCCCTTTTTCCCTCTGTCTAATTGGTGCCCACAAGTCTTGTGTTTCACCACACCTCCCTGCACTTAAACTTCACCAACCCTATTTATTGCTATCTTTATCCATGATTATTATTATCATTATTGTTATTATTGTTGTTATTATGGTTAGAATTGCTGTCGCTGCGTGCCATTTTTAGTTTTTATTTCCACGGTTTGAAATATTGGTTTTCAGAACTGGGCGTTTGTTTGGACACGAGACGTTAACAGTGCTCTGCCCTGAGAGGAAGCAGGACGAAAAACGGAGGCGACGCTAAAAGAAAACACAAAGAAACAGTTACTGAGTGTTAATAAAATGTCCTGTCATGTTGTATTAAGCCTTTTTTTCCATTGCTCTGTTTTCCAAAAATAGTAAATAAGACTCGTCAAAGTTAAATAAGCAGAAATGTGCTTCGCTTTTTGCTGCAGTTGATGACAATCTACTTTTTGAGCCATGAGAGAAAAGTGGCAGGTTTGACTGTTCTTCACTTTCAATGTGTGTAAATACCCGACGTGGGATAAATTGTTATTACTCGACTTTCTTTTTTTGTTTGCTGAGTGACTTTAAATGTTTGAGCCAGTTCAAAATTCACACACAAGACTATTTAAAAAAAAATTCCTCCTTATTGTTTGTGGTCTGGTGCAGTTGTGTACGTGTACAGTATGTTTGAAACACAATCTGAACGTGGACAGCGTCTCGTTTCGACCGTCCTGATTGGCTGCTACGCTCAAACAGATGACCTGCCTTTTCAATCATTTCTCTGTATGATGATATTGTGCTTTTCTGTATGACAGGAATCAGGGTTAGACTCAAAACGCAGTTCCAATGAAATGTTATTTCATCAGTGTTGAAGTGAATTAAAATTTGTGAATTAAAAAATGTGTCTGTTGTAATTCCAGTACTTTTATTACATGTTTAGATCCTTCTGTCACAAAATAATCAACTTACAAATATAATAACTTACAAATTGACCATATTTGAATGGGTGATAAAAAGTTGTATTAAAACAGGTAAAAAAGTCTGGTGGGGCTCCTGAACTAAAATTTTGTTGAGCAGCCCTTTGAGACTTCTGCATCTGTGGACCAACAGGTATGTTGGTCCACTGTTCCTAAGTGATGTGCTTTAATTTTTCTTGGACAGTTTTGTTTCTCAGATTTTTTTTTTCAAATATTCTTTTTAACTACAACTCGAAAGAAATCTTTTATTTCACAAAATTATTATTATTATTATTACTTTGTATATATATATATACATATATATATATATATATATATATATATATATATATACACATATATCAGAGGTTGCGCTAGACTTTTTCGCTGTCCGTCATTTTGACTGACAGGGTCATAAAAATCCAGTCATAATCTATTTCTTACCCGTCACTTTAAATGAAATATATACATATAATGACGACATATTCGGTCGCATTTTTCCATTAAATGCTTGGTTGCTCAGTTGGTGCCGAAGACTGATTACTTTTTTGTCCCTCATCTTCCACTGCATCAGTCTTCCTTTTTTCACCTCTTTTGTCAACACTATCTTCATTATTGGGCTTTTTTAAGAGGCTTCGGACTGCCATGACATGACACGGACAGCTGCCATAACATTTTTCCAAGTGAAACCAACAGGCCATGCATCAAGAGAGACAATATGCTAACTCGCCATCTAGTGGTCAGGAGTGTAAATTGCAATCTGTCAAAATGACTGACGGCCTTCAGATTTTTCTGTCACCGTTTAAAAAAAACAGTCAATGACGGAAAATATTCGGTTCACGCTACCCCTGACATATATATATATATACACAGGTACTACCCAAAAAATGAGTATATCCGGAAAAAGTTCATGTATTTCTGTCATTAAACTTCAAAGGTACAACTTACATATTGTATAGATAAATAATTTGCAAATCAATATGTTTCAAGCTTTTATTTGTTTGGATGTTGCTGATTTGGACTTGCAGCTTTAGAAAACCTCAAATTCAAAAACTCAAAAAATTAGAATACTGTGAAAAGCTCCAGTATTGTAGCTCAGAGTGTCACATTCTAATCAGGTATGTAATCCAAAACACCCCCGTAAGTGCCCCGAGCCTTAAAAAAAAGTCCCTGTCTTGGTTAAGAAGAATTCACAATCATGGGGAAGACTGCTGATCTGATAGTTGTGCAGAAAACCATCATTGACTCCCTGCACATCAAAAAGAACGCTTTCAGGGATGGAGACAGGGAGCTACTGAAGACCACACAAAAACAACTGAAAACACAGACTAAGAAGTGCAAGGAGGACTACAGGAAGAAGTTGGAGAGCCAGCTCCAGCAGAACAACATGAGGGATGTGTGGTTGGGAATGAAGAAGATCACTGGCTTTAAGTTAAAGGGGGACCAGACTGACAGAGGTCTGGACAGAGCTAACGAACTGAACATGTTCTTCAATAGTTTCAGTTCCCCCCTGCCGACAACCCAACACTCCACACACCCTCCATGAGCCCACAGCTTTCCTGTCCCACCTCCACTCTGTCACCCTGCACCTCAGTCATGGACCTGAACACAGCCTCATCTCCCTCCACATCAGGACATCCTGAGACCTCTTTTGCCTCCACCTCCAGCCTGACTGTCTCCTGTGACCAGGTCAAGAAACAACTAGAGAAACTGAACCAGAACAAGGCTGCAGGTCCAGATGGTGTCAGTCCCAGAGTTCTCAAGACCTGCTCAGAACAACTATGTCTGGTTCTCCAGCACCTTTTTAACACCAGCCTGAGACAGAACAGAGTTCCTGTGTTGTGGAAAACATCCTGTCTTGATCCTGTCCCTAAAAAACCACAACCAGCTGAACCAAATGACTACAGACCAGTTGCCCTGACATCTCACATCATGAAAGTCCTGGAGAGACTCTTAAGGCCCTTTCAGATAGAACGTGGCAAGCGCAAGAGGACGGCGGCAAACCCATTCATTGTGTATGTGGTACCGCCGCGGCAGCGCGTTCCGCCATGCCGCGGAGCTCCGCGGCGCGCAAGGTTGGCGCATGCCGCCGCGGTGGCGCTGACGCCGCTGCGCTCGAATTGAACATTTTTCAATTCGGGCGCAGCGCGCTGTGACGACATCCTAGCGCGTCCAATAGGAGAGGCCAGTTCAGGGGAAAAAAGTGGTCATTTTTCAGCCTGAAGTAAACCTGGAAGAGGTCTGTGTGAAAGAATGCAGCTCGCGGACGAGCCTGAACTCCCCACGCTCTGCCTTGTTATCAGGATCAGGTGGACCCCCACCCTTTTATCTGCTGCTGATCTCCTCCTCCTCCCTTGGAGCAAAGCTCTTTGCTGCGACCATGAGATGTACATCTCTCACAACGAAGCGTGCCGGGGAGAAAACACTTCCTGGTCTGTCGCTTAGCAACGCGTGCCTGACGTGTTTGCTGCCGCCGAGTCTGCCGCCGAGTCTGCGCCCTACCCCGCGGTGAACTCGGCGAAAAACGCGTTCTATCTGAAAGGGCCTTTACTGGCTCACCTCAACAAGCAAGTGAATACCTTTCAGGACCCATTACAGTTCGCATATCATAATGGACTTGGGGTTGAAGATGCCATCATCTTCTTGCTTCAGAGAGCCCACTGTCATCTGGACCAGTCAGGCAGCACTTTGAGGGTCATGTTCTTTGATTTTTTGAGTGCCTTTAATACTATTCAGTCTGCTTTGCTATGTCAGAAGCTCCATAACTTCCAGGTGGATCCTCCACAACCACCTGGATTTACGACTACCTAACAAACAGACCACAGTTTGTGAGACTGAACGGTTGTGTGTCTGAGATGGTGATAAGCAGCACTGGAGCACCACAAGGAACTGTACTCTCACCATTCCTCTTTACACTGTACACCTCAGACTTCCAGTACAAGTCTGAGTCCTGTCATCTGCAGAAATACTCTGATGACTCTACAGTTGTGGGGTGTATCAGTGATGGACAAGAAGGCGAGTACAGGGAACTGGTCAGTCAGTTTGTGAAATGGTGCAGTAACAATCAGCTCATCTTAAATACCAGCAAGACTAAAGAGATGATTGTTGACTTCAGGAGGAGCAAGAATAAGCAGCATAGTCCTGTCTACATCCTGGAAGAGGAGGTGGAGGTGGTGGAGAACTACAAATACCTTTGAGTTCAGCTGGACAACAGACTCGACTGGAAATGCAACACTGGCTACATCTACAAGAAAGCTCAGAGCAGACTACTTCTTAAGGAAGCGGAGATCATTCAACGTCTGCACCAAGATGTTGCAGATCTTCTACAAGTCTGTTGTGGAAAGTGCAATCAGCTTTGTAGCATCTGCTGGGGCAGAAGCATCAGAACCAGAGACTTGAAGAAACTAAACAAGCTGATCAAGAAAGCTGGTTCCGTGCTGGGAATAACTCTGGAGCCGCTGGAGCTGATCGTTCAAAAAAGAATGCTGCACAAGCTGATGAAGATGATAGAGGACTCTTCCCATCCTCTCCACAACACGGTGAAGAATCAACAGAGTGTGTTCAGTGGGAGGCTGCATCAGGTTTGCTGTAGGACGGAGAGATACAGGAATTCATTCCTGCCAGCAGCATCACCCTAAAGAAGACTAACCGACTGATTTTTGTTATATTATAATTTCATATAATGTTATATTGTTTAAAAAAAAAGAGTGAGCTTTTACAGTGCTGCATTTCCCTTCTGAGATGAATAAAGTATTTTTCATTTCACAAGATGGGAAAGACACAAAAAGTGATAGCAAAAGAAAATGGTTGTTTTCTGAGTGCTGTCTCAAAGCACATTAATGAACAGTTAAGTGGAAGGAAGAAATGTGAACCCTATCAAAAACATGTGGGGCATTGTCAAGAGAAAGCTGAATGGGAAGAGACCAAACAATAAAGAAGAGCTCAAGGCTGTGATTGAAGCATGTTTTTTCTTCCATTACACCTGAGATATGCCAGAAGCTGGTAGCATCCATGCCACACTGGGTTAAGGCAGTCATTCGTGCAAAAGGGCCCAAACCAAGTACTAAGTACAAATGCAGGATTTTATTTTAGGAGGCCTGATATTTTTGCTTTTAAAATCCTTTTATAATTGATTTCATGCAATATTCAATTTTTTTGAATTTGAGGTTTTCTTAAGCTGCAAGTCCTAATCAGCAACATCCACACAAATAAAAGCTTGAAATATATTGATTTGCATAATTATTTATCTATACAATATGTAAATTGCACATTTTAAGTTGAATTACAGAAATACATGAACTTTTTCAGGACATTCTGAGGGGTAGTACCTGTATACATACATTATATATATATATATATATATATATATATATATATATATATATATAAATTTATATTTTACATTTTAAATCAGAACATCTCCAAACTCAGCAATATCTATAAATAAAAGAAAAATAGTCCGGAGCAGGAAACCTGGACTCAAAGAAAAACCAAAACACGACAGGTAATGTTAAGAAGGTTTATTTTAAAGAAAAATGGGGAGAAGCTTGAAAGTGGTGATGCAAAATCTGGTGGGGGGAGTCCAGGTGAGGGTCATGGCTGGGCAGGCAGAAGTCCAAGGGATCTGGGGGGCAAGGCAGAAGGACAAGGTCAAGATCAGGCAACAGGTCACAACCAGGCAGACAAAAGTCCAGGTGGGGGAATCCAGAGGGTAAGGCAAAAAAAACCCTATGATCCAATGGCAAGGCTTGAAAAAAGGGCAATGGATCGCTGTGACAGGGACTCAGACAATCTGGCACTGGAGGATGAGAAAAGGAGGCTTATATAGCAGCAGAAACAGGCGAGCAGAGTGAAGGTAATTGGCACAGGTGGCACCAATCAGGAAGCAGAGCACCTTTAAATTTCTGAGAATTATGTCATAAATTAAAAAATTTGTGAGAAAAAAGCCGTAAATTTACGAGAACAAAATAGTTTTTTAAGAATAGAGTCGTAGTACAGTAAATTTACAACTTTATTCTTGTAAATGTAAGACTTTGTTCTTATAAAATAATGTCATTTTTCTCGTAAAATTACAACTTTTTTCTTGCAATGTTATGATTTTACTCTGTATAAAAGATAATCAGTCTGTCGTTTAATCATACGGATTACTGGACTGACTTTGTTATTCAAAAATGAATTGTTTTGTTTTCTATTGAACTTATTAGTTTATCTTTCATAGCAGGGGAAGATTCTTCTTTTTAATGGTATTCCACACCTAATCTGCTTCAATATGAGCCAAAAATATAATTAGTAAACTGGAATTTGTCCTCATATAGAGTCAAAGGTATCTTGAAGAATAGGACCCACCCTCAGCTGTCAACTGCCTGTTACTGTGTCCTCACTCAACCTATGCTGCAGTACCTTAAACTCCAAAGTTTTCTGAGCTTTATTGCTTGTATGTGTAGGGTGAAAAGTTTTCCTTTACTTGGTGAGAGCAGGAAACTAAATGGAGGTGAACTTGAAAAGGTAAAATAGAGCAAACTTTCAAACAACAACCCAGCAACCACACGGTGTCCTTACAATCAACTTTAATAAGGAAGTAAAATCACAATGAAGAAAAAAACTTGATGACAATCAGCTCCTCTGGCAGAACAAGCACACACACTTCAAGCTGCCTCCCTAAAGACAGAACAATCCTGGAGTTAACCTCCTTCAGTAAACAAAGGAGCCTGAGTGGAGCTGATGAGCTGGAAGGTCGAGGTCTTCCTGCAGACTCGTCTCCACTCGGCTAGTCTTCTCCGACTGAGGACAATCAGCTCCCGCTGTCACTCGGCAGGATGATTATACCTGCAGAGCTGCAGCCCCGCTGGAAATGAGCTGACCATGAGAACAAAAGAAAGAATCCACCGATGCTTTCAGAACAATGCTTCGCTTTATTGGCCTTTTTTTAAAGCAGCGAGCAGAAAGCTGTCCCCCGCTTCAGTGTGAATCACTCCGCTCTGAGTTTACATTTGTCTGTCCGAGTTAACCCAGAACAACTCTTTTTGATGATGTTCAAAAGCATGGCGCCTCATCTAGTTGTGCATTGTGTATAAGCTTAAAGAGGGCTTGGCCTCAGGGTTTGGGGGTGGGGGGTAGTCCGGGAGGAGTCAGCTACGTGGCCACAGGAACCAAATATTGCTTCATTTGTACACAATCAAAGAAAACCAGTGATGGAAAGAAAATACAACCCAAGAGACCGCTCTGGGTGGAACTTACTGGAAACTGTGGATGACAATGCAGCATCCTGTTTATTTAGTAAAACAATACAGTTTTAAAAGCTCTATTACCGAAGAAGTAACAGACTCGAACTTCACTCAAACAATCCAAACTAATCAGCCTCAAACCAAATAAAACTCTGGATTATGCAAGACAAAGCTAATAAGTGGGCAACAGCTCCATCTGAATGCTAATTTTATTCAAATTGGCCATATTCCTCACAAATAACACAAAATTGTATTACTAAGGAGGCCTCTGTGGATGCTCTATGGGTGCAATAAACCTCATCAAACTGTCACCTGGCATCGTCAAAGCTGATAAACTCTGAGACGCACATTTTCCTTTTAATGCTCCAAACTCATCAGCCTGAAACACACAAGCAAACATTATGCAAAAGAAAGCTTTTAAAGAAACAGGAACTTAATCTGAATGGAAATGCTGCTCTCAAACACATACGCTCATGGCGGCAAACAGAACCAAGTGCTCTGATTAAGATGTCATTTCCTCACAGTGATGACATTTGTTCCAGTTATGATATCTGTGGTGCTGTCACTGCTTCCACTTCTTCTTCTCATGAAAATGATGCATATTATATTCATAAATGTGTTTGCAAGAGCATTAGAAGAAGGATGCATCACTGCGGTAAGCACCTCTGGTTTTCATTCAATTCCAACAGTCCTATTTTCCTTCCACCTCATCCCTAAATCTCCTAATTCAACTCATTATTCGCTCAATTGGTGGGCTTTACCCCCCCCCCCCCCAAACCCTGCTTGGGATCGTATAGAGCTGGTAGTCATTAGCAGAGTGGAGCAGGCAGAGAGGAGGAGGGGGGGTTAGCAGGTCTGAGCTCTGTCTCACACATATGCAGCGTCATAAAATGCACGAGGAGCCCGAGGGTGTTGCTGCAGTTTTATCGGCCTCCTCGTGTGGAGCAGCGGCTCCGTCAGAAGTTGGACGGGAGTCAGCTCAGCCGGGTCGGGACAGACGTGCAGACAGACAGACAGTAATGAACGCGGCAGACCACCCAGAGGTCTGCGGTTCTCAGATCCCAGCTGAAAGTCTGGGTGCGCTCCGGCTCATGTGAGTTATGCTTCCACAGGGGTGATCCCTCATGGGAAGTCTTCAGATGGAACTGGGACTGATAATTTACCTCCCATCGCATTCCCAAATGTCAAGACAAATCCGGAAAGATGCAGATTGATGTCCACTTGAGCTGTGATGGAGAATGTGACTCATGTAGTCACTAATTCTTCTTTTTGTTGTCATTTCAGCATCACAGAGGAGGAATACATGACAGACTTATTTCAGAAAGGGGTTTAGCAAAAATGATTGTTGTTATTTAAAGGATAACTTAATTTTTTTCAACCTGGACCTTATTTCTAAGGGTATATACATGCATTTACTCACCGGTGAAGTTTCTGCATCACTTTGAGTCCTTTGAAAGATATTACGTTGAGTCGCCCTTTGGTGTACGTCCAGTAATATTGCGGAGACGGGGCAGCCACTATATATGACATTATCTGCAGCAAAAACTCCTTGATTTCATCGATGCTTTAAGTAGAATGAACGAACAAACGAGTACTATTGTCCTGTGAGTTCAGAGTTTCGTAAATTGTGTTTTTGTTGTTGTCTGGGTAGTGGCTGCTTTTCTTAGCTGTACTATGGAAGCGCGAGGCCCTGAAAAGTGTGTAAAACACCCTGATAACTAACGGAAAGCTAAATCTGAACTCACCGGGACAACAGCACTCGTTCATTCATTCATTCTACTTAAAGTATTGGCAAAAATCAGGGAGTTTTGCTGCAGATAATGTCTAATATAGTGGTTGCCCCATTTCAGCCATTTTACTGGACGTACATCGAAGGGCAACTCAATGTAATATTTTCCTAAGGGGGCAAAGTGATGCAGAAACTTAACTGGTGAATAAATGCACGTACATACTCCTAGAAATAAGGTCCAGGTTGAAAAAAAAGAAAGTTATACTTTAACTAGAGATGCACCAGTCTGCTTTATTGGGGTTCTGATCCGATATCTAGACTCGGATATCTGTGAACACCGACATTTTCCAATACTAAATTAGTTCACGTGAACATTATTGTTTGTGGTGTCAAATCATTGTGATAATTGGGATTCATTAATATCAGTCAAATTTAGTGCACTATATTTTTTAATCACATTAATCTTATTTTCAATCTCTAACCTTTTCAGGCACCGGCTTCCTGTGCTGTAGTTGTTGGGGGTAGAACACAATTGTCTGTCGCATCCTGAAGTGACACTGATTGGCTGGCTGTTAAGGGGCTTGTTTAATTTGAGCTTAGCTGATAAGTTCTCATTTTACTCATTTTTATGGAGGAGCATGTGAGAGTTGTCGGTCCAATGAATGGGAAATTTACATTTCGTAAACGCCCTGATAGTACCATCGATAAAAGTAGAGTGATGTGCATTCTTTGTAAGAAGGACTTTGCTTATCACTGAAGCAGATCTAGTTTAGCATACCACATCACAACAAAGCACCCCGTTGTGAGTGCAACCACAGCCAACGATAGCGAGGGCGATGACTTTAGCCATTCCACAAGACAGAGCAAAGCTCTTCACCAAACTAAACTTGATGAGAACACCCAGCGCATTAGCAAGTCTGAAACCGAAAGGCTGACTAATGTTCTTGCCAAGTGGATAGCAATAAACTGCAGACCGATAAATATTGTGGAAGATGGGGGGTTGACACAGGTGTTGCAAGCTGTGTCCAATGACCCATTATACAAGCCATCATGCAGGATGACAGTGACAACCAAAATCAGAAAGATGTACGACAGCGAAAAGCAAAGCAAACTTGAGATTTTGAAAGACTCGCCAAGCTACACTATATATCCAAAAGTATTTGCTTACCTGCTTTGACCCACATATGAGCTTAAAGCTAGTGTTGGCAATGTTGGAAAAACAGTTTGAACAAGCAACAGTTTAAAAAAAAACGCACCACCCGAAACCACGCCTTCAGAGCGCAGGGACGTGAGCGCCAGTGTTTTACGAACAGGTTAACGATAACAGCCGAGTGGATAGCTCGTTAGCTGATAGTAAACAGCTTTTTAAAAACGCTTTAATCCACTCACCTCCAACTCCCTCTGCAGTGTAAAAAGTCCACACTGTAAACGTCAACGCCTCCGAGACTTGATCCTTATCTGTTGTTTTCTTTTGTTTTTTTGGCGCAGCAGCAGTTAGCAGTTTGTTAGCTATATTTGTTAGGGACAGTGAGCGGCGCACGGGAGGGTCACATGAGGGACAGAGAGAGGGAGGGACATCGATTTGTTCTTTCTATAAGTTGCGAATTACCAACTCCTGCCTTTTGGTGAGAATGGCAGGAGTTGGTCAGAGTTTTTACAGACCTGCAGCTCTCACAGAGGTCTGACTTTTTTCCTTTCTTTTCATGAATACATGATGTGTTGATACTGTCAGGATGGAAGCACCATTTCACCCAGTAGAACAAAAAGTGTTTCTGAGCAGGATTACCAACTCTGGCTTTAAGCGACATCCCATTCCTAATCCACAGGGTTCAATATGACGTTGGTACCTTTGCAGCTAGAACAGCTTCAACCCTTCTGGGAAGTCCTCAAGGTTTAGGAGTGTGTATATGGGGAGTTTTTGACCATTTTTCCAGAAGTGCATTTGTGAGGTCACACTGATGTCAGACAAGAAGGCCTGGCTCTCAGTCTCCGCTCTAATTCATCCCAAAGGTGTTCTGTCGGGTTGAGGTCAGGACTCTGTGCAGTCCAGTCCAGTTCCTCCACCCCAGACTCTGCATCCAGGTCTTTATGGACCTGCTTTGTGCACTGGTGCACAGTCATGTTGGAAGAGGAAGGGGCCAGCTCCAAACTGTTCCCACAAAGTTGGGAGCATGGAATTGTCCAGAATGTCTTGGTATGCTGAAGCATTTAGAGTTCCTTTCACTGGAACTAAGGGGCCAAGCCCAGCTCCTGAAAAACTACCCCACACCATCAATCTCCCTCCACCAAACTTTACACTGTGGTCAGAATGTAGTCAGACAAGTACCGTTCTCCTGGCAACTGCTAAACCCAGACTCGTCCATCAGATTGCCAGGTGGAGGAGTGTGATTCATCACTCCAGAGAACGCCTCCACTGCTCTAGAGTCCAATGGCGGCTGCTTTCCACCACTGCATCCAACCATGGAAACCCATTCCATGAAGCTCTCTGCACACTGTTCTTGAGCTGATCTGAAGGCCACATGAAGTTTGGAGGATTGTAGTGACTGACTGCAGAAAGTTGGCGACCTCTTCGCACTATGTGTTTCTGGATCGCTGACCCTTCTCCATCAGTTTACGTGGCCGACCACTTCGTGGCTGAGTTGCTGTCATTCCAAACACTTCCATTTTCTTATAATACAGCTGACAGTTGATTGTGGAATGTTTAGAAGCGAGGAAATTTCACAACTGGATTTGTTGCACAGGTGGCATCCTATCACAGTTCCATGCTGGAATTCACTGAGCTCCTGAGAGCGACACATTCTTTCACAAATGTTTGTAAAAACAGTCTGCATGCCTAGCTGCTTCATTTTATACACCTGTGGCCATGGAAGTGATTGGAATACCTTATTCTGATCATTTGTATGGGGGAGCAAATACTTTTGGCAATATAGTGTATGTTGCTATAAGCGGAGATCACTGGACCTCAGCTGGCAACCACAGCTATTTAGGTGTGACGGGACATTTAATTGCTGGTGAGTGGAATCTTAACTCATTTGCACTGACTGTCATGAAAACAGAAACCAGGCACTTTGCTGATAAATGCGCTGAACAGTTCCTCAAGGTGGCAAATGACTGGGGAATTGAAAACAAGATATCCACCATTGGCACTGACAGCGCAGCAAACATGCTGGCTGCGATGAGAGCCCTTCACACTCAAAAATACAGGTACGAGACAGGAACATTTCTGTACCTGTAGGTGCATTTTTTTTTTTTACAAATGTTCTCTCAAAAGTACAATATTGGTCTTTATGAGGCCAGAAGTGTCCCTGTATACTATGAAAAAGGGTCCAAAGTAATATAAAGTACAAATTTGTACCATTTCAACCCTAAGGGTACCTGCAGCATTGAAAAATGTGCGTAGCTTGTACAATAACTATAAATAGCAGTCCTTCTAAACAGTAGTATAATTATAATTATAATTATTATATGATGATTTTAATAATAATCATAGTAATCATAGTAATAATTATATTTATAATTATATATGTGTTTGGCCTAATATTTATATATGAATTTATTTATTATTAGCATCTTTGATTGCTGTCATAAGCTCTATTTTATTGACTTTTATTCATCATTTTTAATTGGTTTAATTGTACTTTATCAACTCATACAGCTTGATAAGGTAACGAAAATGGACCAGGAAACAAAAGGTACAGAAATATCTTTCAAAAAGGAACATCCCCAGCAACAAGCTTTGTACCCTTTTAAGTACAAATTGGTACCTCTATTTTTGAGTGTGATCCATACAAGCACATCGCCTGCAATGCTGGATGTACGCGGAGGGGCAACTCAATGAAATATCTTCTGAAGGAGAAAGTGATACAGAAATTTTACTGGTGAGTAAATGCACGTACAAACTCCTAGAAATACATAAGGTCCAGGTTGAAAAAAAGGAAGTTATTCTTTAAAGCTGTAGCCTATAATACGTAGTATTTGTAATAAGAAAACACGGGACAATGAAAGGTGCCTCTACGGATCGGTGAGATGGATCTGGAAATTCAGCCTGAATCCGGAGCCTGATACCAAGCTTTGATTTAACCTTTAGATGCTTCAGTTTCCAGAAGCACATGATGAGGCGATTCAGTCGAGATGGAAACTGATGTTTAAACTCGGCATCTGACGGGGAGGAGAATCTTCTTTCACTGTGAAAGTGGGATTATTTCACTCCTCTTTTTTTTTGGCCTGCGCTGGTGTTTGTTTGAGTGTAAATGAGGGAGAGGGAGATTGACAGGTGTCTGGGTACCCAGGGCCCTCAGACAGCTGTGAGGGCACCACTGCTGGGTATTAGGCCTGATAGAGGGCTGATTAGAGAACATTAGAGGTGAAGGAGGGAGAGGGGGCACAGCTGTTGCTGCTAACTATTATCACCCACAAAGCAGCATCCGAGGGGAGGCTGTCTGCAGAGTGGGCTCACACACCTGTGGCCTCCCCGCTGTGCTCACGTGGATAACCTCCCAGGCAGCCGGCATGGGTCAAGAACTTTAATACAGAAGAAACATTTCATCACAGCGCAGATTGAGGAATTAAAACTGGTCTCATCTGGAATAATGATGCAATTTCTATCTGAGCTGGAGCTTTACACGGAGAGGCAGGGCAGCGTGGCAGCACCGTACATCGGGGCTAATGCACCGAAGAGACAGAAGGCAGCGGTGACTGGCAACATGGAGACAAACAGTAAACAACAGCAGAAATTCAATTAGCCGAATGTTACGGGGAGATTAACAACTTCTCGTCAGGACAGAGCCTTTCACGGGGAATCTGACAGTCCGAGCGGATCCGAACGCTCTCAGACGCTGCTCTGGGAGAAGAAGCTGCCAGTTGTTTTTGTCTGACTGGACATGTTTGTTCCAGAATTGCTTCCTCTGTAAAAATGTTGAGCGAATTAAAAATGGCAGCGGTCGCATGGGCTCAGGTTTGTCTCCTTCGATCTGGGTCTTTGTCAGCCGAGATCTTCAATACGAGAGGGCAAACAGCTGCTGTGATTAAAAATAAATCACACTCAGCATTTCTCTAAACCCTGGAATAACTAATCTGGACTGGGACATGAAATATGCATGAGGGCAAATGTAATAATTTCATCCATCTAAGGATTTGCTTAAACACTTTAAACCAAAGTTCTGGATACTCTGAAGAGAATCTAAGCTGTGATGGAAATATTAGTTTAGGAAGCTACATTTGGTAAACATTTAAAGTTATTATCCGTCAAAATGACAAAGAAAAATCAGATTGAAGGATTTGATTCTTGATGAAACCTTTCATCAACCTGCTGTATGTGTCTGTGAGGCAATCAGGTCCTGAGAACACCAGATCAGCCTCCGCATCACCATCTTCATGGGCACAGCTCGGACCCCCTGAGGCAGTGATGGTGGGTGGGAGGCCTGACATGATGGGTGAACAGAGGCAGGTGTGTGCAGTACAGAGCAGCCCGGGGCCGTCCCCGGGTGCTAGCGTTCGCCTCCGCCGCTGCTGATGCTTCCTGACAGAAACGCTGGGTGGTGAAGTGGAGCTGCTGATGTAAGCTGGTGGAGATTTGTGCATAGAGGAGGTGGAAATGATGCAAAAATGTTTGAAACCAAACCACAGCTTCGGGGTCCGGCTTCTCTGTTTCTGCATAAGTTCAGGACTTGTTCTGTTGGTTTTACCTTTCCTGACCTTAAAAAGCAACAAAAGCAGCTAGCAATGAGCTGGTGTAACACCTAGTACTGTAGATCATTGGGCCTTTTTTTAGTCTTTTTGGGTCATGTTCCGTCTGTGTTTGGCACCATGTACAATAGGGCTGTCAAAATTGCTCCAAAATGACGTTCGAATATTTGCTCTAAAATGTAATACATAATTGGAATAAATTCAAATATCCATTTGAGCAATGTGCCAACAGGAGGACAAACTAAAACAAGACATAACTACTTGTACAGACTAATCCGACGAGCATTTAGTCTGTTGCACCATCTTGTGCCGCCGCCGTTGCCTGGGGAACGAGTCCCAATTACCCCGTATCTGCCAACATGGAAAGCAGCGTGAATATCTGGATTTACAATGGACAGTCATCTAAGGTCATGATAACCTATTGGTATGTTATCCGGAGATCTCTAAAGTATTCTGACATTTTATTTATTTATTTACATCGGAGCATTAATTTAAACTATTATTCATCTCCGGAAACTGGCTTTAATGAATGTGAATAACACACATCTTGTGATTACTTATCTTATATTTCAATATTAACATCTTTAACAATGCCCAGGAAATTAGAAAATGAACACGCTAAAGTTCCCCCCCGCATCTCCCTAACTTGTGTGAGCAATTAAAGATCCTGACAAATTGAAATAAAATTAGCAAACAATGAATGCTTGAGCAAGCTGTTATAAACATGGAACAACTTGAAACAGTCGTTCTATAATCAAACCAGTGTAGAAAATGTAGGCCTAATAATAATAATAGGCCTAAGAGAGGCTATTTTTCCCACTGTCCCACTGTTTATTTAAAGTTCGAATATTAATTTTCACGTTTGAATCTTGGGTTTTTGTTAATATTCGAACATATATTCCAATTTAGAATATTCGTTGACAGCCCTAATATAGAATAATAGCAAAACTAAATAGCAAAAAATAGCAATAAATAAAATAAAATGGCAAACAAATAAAATAGCAACAAATAGCAAAACTCCTTGATTCTCGCCAATACTTTAAGTAGAATGAATGAACGAACGAGTACTACTGTCCCGTGAGTCCAGATTTAGTTTTCCGTTAGTTATCAGGGTGTTCTAAACACTTTTTGGGGCCGCACAGTCACGATGCACGCTTCTGTAGGACAGCTGAGAGGAGCAGCTCGTTACCCAGACAACAATGAAAACACAATTTGCGAAACACTGATCTCACAGGACAATAGTACTCATTGTTGGTTCATTCTACTTATGATTATGAAATCAAGTTTTACTGCAGATAATGTCTTACAGTATATAGTGGCTGCCCCATCTACGCTATTTTACAGGATGCACGCCAAAGGGTGACTCAACGCAATATCTTCCGAAGGACTCAAAGTGATGCAAAAACTTCACCGGTGAGTAAATGCACATATATACTCCTAGAAAAAAGGTCCAGGTTGAAAAAAAGAAAGTTATCCTTTAGCAGTTTGAGTAGCTCCTGTGATGTTGCATTTATTTTCACTTTTGACTACTTTTTGTTGCATTAAATCAGTCATACACATAGTTTTGTTTAATGTAGATGTAGGGGGAAGCTGCTGTAGTGTAATTTACATTTTTCATGTGGTATATGTGAACTACAACGCCAGCTGTGCTAACACATTTACATTTACAACATTAACCTTAGCAGACACATTGCTTTGCTAGGCTGCTATTATGTTTTCTGACAAGTGAACAGGTCTGGTGTAGGAATGTACAGTAACGAAATGAAAATTTCATATCACGGTTATTGTGAACAAAATTATCATTTTAATCGCGGCATTAAAGAAATACCCACCAGCATCTTTAAAAATATCCAAAATGGGTCTAAATGTCTACTTTGTCCTTTTTAAAGGGGGAAAAATGTAAAGAGAACTGTCCATGCAGGTGGCTTAGTTTCCTTCCGCCATGTTTTCATGAATTAAACATTGTAAACTGGGACTGCTGCTGCTTTTCCAGCCAATGAGCAGCATCACTGAGTTTTTCAAAGTGCAGTAATCAGTCACAGTTTTAACGATAATTAGCATTTTAACAGTATTACTAATTAGTAATTTTATCACGGTTAACCATTTTACTGGTAATTGTTACATCCCTAGTCGGGTGTGACGTCATCCCCAGTTCCCAGTTTCCCAGTTCCAAGGTAAATGGAATGCACCAGTATATGCATGTCAGAGTTAAAGGTGATAGCTAAAACTTTTTCACCAAAACAGTATTTTTTTCACAAACAATGCATCCACAGGATTTCAAAAGGGGTGCAGAATAAAAGTATAAATTTAACTTATTTTTTTTTTTTTTATCTCATACAAATAACAGTTTTATGAATTCTGTTGCCAATTCTGCATGGAACAGAAATCGCTCTTATCTGGCACAAAAGTCACCAGAAGTCGGTAAATGACGTCACTGCCACAAACAATCAATTTCACGCATGCCCAGTACCATACAATGGTGTCCAGTTTGATTGTTTGATATGCTACATTGCCAATTTACAAGGGTAATGAAGGGGTGACAAACAAATTTGAGTCATGTTGCAAAGAAGACCCAGGTGTGCCACAAGGGATCATGGGAAATAAGCAGCAACTGGTACATTAGGCAATATTGGATGATTACTAACATATTTGTACGATGGACGTTGTGGCAAAAATAAAATAATATAATGCCATAGGAAAGCCAAAGTGCACCATATCATGCTTAGACCAGGAAAAAAGAAAGTATTTTCTTGCGCCTGCGCAATTAATTTATTATCTAGAACAGTGAGCGAGTGCTGGGAAACAATGAGGGAGGGGCCGACGGCAGGCAGGACTCGATGAACAGGCGGAGAGTGATATAAACTTTATCTGTCTCCATTAACACCAGAAGAAGTCGCTAGATTTGTCAAGAGGCACTTTTTAAAAAAATAATTCGCAAGAGGGGTCTGAACAGTCGCTAAATAGTCGCTAAGTTGGCAACAATATTTTGACAGGTCCAAAACATGTAAATATTTACATCTGATTATCATCCTTCCTTGTGTTACATTTCTAAAATCCAAAAAACAAAGCCGGATGAGAGTGAAGGTGCCAAAAGGGCTCAAAAACCCCGCAGAGGTTGCTGATTTCCTCCTGGACATGTAAGTTAAACATTTGCTAATGCTAATTAACAGTTAGCTGGTTCTGTAACGCTGCTAATGCTACAAGTGTGCTACCTACTGTACCGGCAAGGAGGAATTAAACTTGTAGCTACCAAGTTGTCATCATACCAAAATCCCCTGAATTTCAGATGCAACAACTGAGTGGTTAATTATGTGATGTACCAAATGGGTCATCCATCCTCTAATTCAGGGGAAAATGAAGTCGACCCTGAGAGAGCAGCAATCCTGCAGGTGTTCACGATGTCCCTGACTCAGATGAGATGGATCTAACAGCCTATAAAGTTCTCTGCAGTGACTCATTTATTTGAGTCAGGTGTGTTGGAGCAGGGAAACATTGAAAGGACTACTGTACAACCCTTGTAGGACTGACTTGAGTAACCCTGCTCTAAATGCAAGGCTTGAAAAAAGGCAGAATCTTCATAAACAAGGAGGATAAAGTGGTTTTTGGTGAATTTGGTTCACCACAGTCACAACTATCACAACTAGAACTCAAGGAGAAACATGTTAATGCTTCAGCAAGAAGGAGCCAGGACGATGGGTAGTTAGCAGTAGTTAACATCAACTCCCTCCTTGCAATCTTCTTGACTTTGTCCCAGCCATAGAGGACCATTAGTTTTCCTTTTTTTTCAGACACAAATTTAACTTTATGCTTACTTGTTTATCTTTAGCTGCTCCTGATTGGACATTACCATCAATTTACGCTCTCTGATTGGTGGAAAGTTTGACAGGAAGTGGCCTCATCATCATTTCCAGGTCTAAATAGAGATCTCTTAGCAACATAGTAATGATAGTGATCTTTTTAAGTTTAAAATGGGATAAATAATGGTGTTATGATGGATCATTGTGGATTTACCAGATAGAGTTTTTAAACACTACATTTAGTCGCTGGATTATGAACCTCCTGGAAATAAATGCTGGAAAACTTCTGTAGATCGCCTAAAGGGTCAACTATCAGATATAATTTACCCCACAGAGTAACACACTACCGTTCCTGAGACACTGTAGAGAATATAAGTGATAGCTAGTGGGGTTTTACAGGTTAAAAGGTAAAATGGACACATGACTATCCAACTTTTATGAGTGTTGCTAGAGAAAATCAAACATTTGTGCCTATTTTTAAGCCCAACTGAGTTAGAGAGAACAGTGGAAACATTTATTTTTTACTTGTATCTGGTTTCAAATGAAAGTTTCTGTTCATTTTTGGGGGAAATATCTCTGGAAACTCTGTCTTCATCATTTAAATGTCATCCAACTTGGATTGATTTTTCAGATTTTACCTGGTTTTCTCCTTAAATCTTCATATTAAGCATGAGCATGTGGCAGGTTGCAGCACACTGTCAGTTAGTAACTAAATGTTGAAGGTAAATTCTCATTAGGCATTAACTGTCCTGGTTGAATGGACACCTGTCACTCATTGTCTCTGCTTGTTTATCTTAATAAAGCCAAACCAACAGTCTCCAGATCAGAAGAACGTTTGGTGCTTCTACCTCTGGTCTCCAGCTATTCATCCGAAACAAAGATAAACAAGATTCATTCAAATATTTACTACTGTGAAAATCAGTAATATGTGTGTGGGGGTGCAGGAAGTGTGTGTGTCTGGCTTTTACTAATAGACTGACCCCAGTATGAGCATGCTGCAACTACATCGCGTGCATTTTCCTCTGAATTATCACATCTCATCACACTTTGCAGAACCTCACACACACACACACACACACACACACACACACACACACACGCACACACACGTGCACACACACATCTGCAGGCATTAACACTGGCACACAGTGTATTCAATATTCATCACCACAAGCTGTCACATAATGGGCTCCTTCCGTTGAAATAGTTAAACAGCTGACAGAGCAGCACACACACACACACACACACACACACACACTTTCTCTGCCAAGGACTGAATGAAAGCAGGTGAAAACAACTAAAAAAGAACAAAAAATGTGGCTAAATAAACCTTCATATATTAAATATCTATAATGGGGAAAATGTAACGTTGCTGAATGAAATATAAGTAAATTCATTAAGTTAACACAGTTTTGATTACTTCTACTACTTTAAATGTAACATATTGGTGCTGATCAGTTCCATCAGTGCTGGGGTGAAATGAAGCTGATCATAGGGCTGGGCAATATGATATCAATATCATGATATATTGAGCAGTTCACCTCGGTAGCGATAAATGGACGATAAATCCTTGCAGACTGGATGAGGTGGAGTCATAACTACAGACGGTACATGTAGCTCAGTGTCTTACAGGGACATGAGTACAGCTTACCTCTAAACAACCAAAGCACACTTTTCATTTTATTAAAACACCTTAATTCTACCCTTACTGTAACTTGATGTGACTTCGATTTTGGCAGATAGATAACAGGTTTCTGAATAAACTCACAGGAGGCAATAGAGAAGCTCTGTGAAACTAAAATACAAACATGCAAATATACATATCAATAAACCTAAATAATTAAGATTATTAGTTACATATGAGTAAATATTACTTTGTGTCCATGGAAAACAGTGATGAGTTTCCTCATGCACACACGACTATTGATTAACATAACTTAACATTAAAAAACCCAAAGACAGGCTAACGCAATTAGCTTCACTACCGTTTAACACAAACAACATTTCATTAAATGTTTAACACCAAACACTGACATCAAATAAATGTCACTGATCACTTGCAGACATGTTCTTCAAAGTTATGTACATAAAATGTACAAAATGACGATGGAAAAACACCCAGCAGGAATGTTGCTGCAAGAACGGCAAGTTGCAGTAGTTCCACTGTCAGCTTTCTTAAAGTGGCAGCACACCGAATATACCGACATGGGAAAAGTGACGTTGGTTATTGTTGTAAATGTTGCCGTCGGTAAATTTTCGGTTAATGGCCCAGCCCTAGCTGATCAAATCACTAATACGTGGCAACGAGATGTTTTAGTGACTTACCTGAACAGTGGAATCCGACTGCAGACGAGGCCAATGGCTGTGCAGCTTCCAGGGGTGTCAAACATACGGCCTGGGGGCCAAAACAAGCCCACCAGAAGATCTAATCTGGCCCAAGGATGAATTTTTCAAGGAACTGTAGTTCCTGATGTGAGGTCTAATTCTTATTTTTAATTAAAAAACATCTCCAAGGCAGAAAGATAACTTCTTTTTTTATCTCTCTGACTTCATTAGCCAAGATGGCGGCGCGTGTACACGTAGGGGCTACGTGAACATGCGGCTCCTGACAAAACGTTTTTTTTTGTGTTTTGTGTGTACTAAGTCCGTGTGTGTTTGTTCGTCACCGTCCTGTCGCGCCCTCATGTGTACAGGCACAAATACTCCTGAGAGTTTCTGCTCGTCATCTGCAGAAACACGGACAAAACTCCAGCTAACGCCGAAACGCTACGGGACTACGGTTTCCCCGACCCCCACAGCTGCACCCAGCCCGCAGTGGAAGCGCCACGGACGGAAGCTGAAGAGGCAGAAGAAAGGGAAGCACGGTGGTATCCGAGCTAGATTAGCCGCCAGACCACACCTGCTGGCTATCCCATCCATCACCCTGGCCAACGTAAGCAAGCTGGACAACAAACTGGACAACATCCATCTACTCCAGACACACTGCAAGTCTGTGGGTGAGTGCTGTGTCCTTGTGTTTGTGGAAACTTAGCTCAACAACAGCGTCCTGGAACATGCTATTCAGCTAGAAGAACGGCTAACATGCTTCCGGGTGGACAGAGCACTCGTCCGGGGGGGGGGGGGTCGCAGCGGGGGACTGTGTATTTACATCAACGATGCCTGGTGCCACGACGCTGTGGTGGTTTGCCAAAAAAAAAAAATGGGTTTTCCCCGATTCCGTTTTCCTTCTTCCTCTCCCCTCCTGCACTCCCCCCTCCTCTTCTCTCTTTTTTATTTAAACTCAAACATACTTACTTTTTCTTTCCAACTATTATTCTATAAAAATAGATAAAAGATGATTCCCGGTGAAGGGCCGAACTTTATAATAAAACACACGTTTGTTTGTCGCCCGTGGGGCACAACACCGGCACTTCACAGCATGCTAGCATTAGCCAGCTAGCGTTTACTGACGTGCTTAACATTGTGCGTCTTAAAACACACATACATCTGAAAATCGGGTCTGTACCTCCCGTTTCCAGTGGAACAACTGGGGACTGCCAAGAAAGGAGACGCTTTCAGATGCTTGTGTGTTTTCAGCCGCACAATGTTAGGCACGTCATCAAGCTGGCTAATGCTAGCCTGCTAACAGCAGTCTGCCAGCTACTACTCTGTTAAACTTTGTAAATCGGATAAACGCTAATGCCAAGTTTTCAGTCCAGACTGAAGTAATGCTAAGGAAGAAGTGGATTAAAACGACCAATTCACTGCGGTGAAGGACCGAACTTTATAATAAAACGACACACGTTTGTTTGTAGCCGGCAGTCTGCACAGTCGTGTTGGCAGGTTAGCATTAGCCAGCTCGATGACGTGCCTAACTTAGTGCGGCTGAAAACACACAAGCATCTGAAAGCGTCTCCTTTTTTTGGCAGTCCCCAGTTGTTCCACTGGAAACAGGGGGGTACAGACCCGATTTTTTAGATGTTTGTGTGTTTTAAGACTCACTATGTTAAGCACGGCAGTAAACGCTAGCTGGCTAATGCTAGCATGCTGTGAAGTGCCGGTGTCGTGCGGTGTTGTGCCCCACCGGCAACAAACAAACGTGTGTTTTATTATAAAGTTCGGCCCTTCACCGCGGCGAATCGATCGCTTTGATCCAGCTTTTGATCCAGTATCATTTCAGTCTGGAATGAAAACTTAAGTATGTTTGGAGTTTATACGATTTAAACAGTATAACAGAGCAGGAACGTCTGTTGTTAACATGGCCCGGAAGAGGAAGTGTCCAAATACCAGGAAGTTCCGGTAAGCGTGATAATCCCCTATACCTTACAGCACGCCAAAGACTTAATCCCGCGTGTTCTGCCGGTCTAGGTACAAGACAACATCTGCAAACAAAAGAGAGATCACACTTAGCTCAAATGCTAAAATCACTGACATGAGACAGAGCAGCAATCATTTAAAATAAACACTGGACAAAGCAACAGCAGGACTGTAAACCAACGGCAAGGATGCCACACCAACCCACGAGTTCCGTGAGCCACAAAATGGAGTCACTCATGAAGCAGAGAGGAAGTCCCCTGAAGTGGAAAACCAGCGATGGCCACTAATCCAAGATTCCCATTCACCAACTTCTCTCATGAAACACTGAGCCAGTGTGTGTTTTCCACGAGTCATTATGATGCCATTAGCTCAACTTGCTCCAGATCAGCGAACCGGTGGTCCGCCTAAAAATAATCCCGTCATTAAATACATATTATGTCTCTGAGATGTGTATTTTTGTCTGAACAGATTTCAAGTATTAAAGTATTACTGTCAGCTAAAAAAGGACCAACATGAGCTGTTTCTGTTCTGCACTGAAAAAAGAACCAAGTTGAACCAACTTAAAAATATTTCTGCACTTAATCACATCTAATAAAATTAAGCTGAGTAAACTAAATAAAATTTCAAAGATTGGAATTGTTATTTTTAATTCAACTCATTTTATTTTCATTCAGTCAGTACAAATTGAAAATTTCTATTTGGGTCAACTTCATCAATTATGTCCCATTACTTTGATGCTTGGATTTTGAACACTTCATTTTGCAATATTATTATTTTGCTTTTAATGCAAAGCAACATAATTAATGAGGAAATAATGTTGTTTCCACCTGAGACATCACTTCCCATTGAATATAGTGGTGAGTTTATCTCTCCGTACTGTCCTTCACACTCATGGTGCAACTTTAACATTAAAACTGAACATAATTTCTCAACAACTCTCTCTGAATGTGAACATAACAAAGGCAGTAAACACGTAACTCAAATTTATAGGATAGCAATCATAAAAGGATAATTCCCTGTTGAATTTGCTTTTCCCATGAGCTTTTGTGTCCAGATATGATGTTGAGTTTTGAAAATGGCCCCACCCCCTTTGTTGTTCATGCATGCTAAAGCTGTAACAACTTAATGAATTTACCTTGAGTGAAAGGATAAATTTAAACCAGATTAGAGAGGAGGGTTTTTAAGTTGATTTGACTAAAAAAAAAGAAGGAAAAAAAGATTTAATCAACAAACCAAAATAATTTAGATCAATGTAAAGAAGGCTTAAGTAACAACTACAGCCGAGATACTCTTTTTAGAGTGTACTTATAGCCCAGCACACCCCCCCCCCCCCCCCCCCCCCCCCAAAAACCCAACAACAAACAGTTCATAAATCTTCCATCTTTATTCTGTTTCTTTCTTAGTTTCTACTTCTTGATTCCTCTGATACCCAGGAAGCGAAGCAGAAAAACGGTCATGGTGCAGAAATGATCTCGAGGACCTCTTAGGGTCACAAGTTGAGAGGACAATCCAGTCCGGTAGCTACTGGATAGCTACAGGGGGACAAAAACCCCTTTTGAGAACATTTTAATTGCAAATCATGTAAATCCAAATATTTAATAATTGTCCAGTTTTATTGAGTCTGTGTGAATTGTAGCCTTAGGGCCAATTCCTATTCCTATCTTAACCCTCAATCTCAACCCTCAAAACCAAGTAGAAATGGGACACCTCTTAAATGCAGATATGTCTTCAAACTGTGGGGGGCAGCATTACGCCAAAGCGGTGTTCAGTCTGTCAATTCAGGAGAAGAAGAATTTACTCTATTTACATTTATTTGCACTGTTAACCCTGTCTGTGCAATCATAAGCCACAAACGCAGCCACCATGGACATGTTCAGCTGTCACCGCAGACCACGGCTTATTGAAAGGTAAACACCAGCTATAACGAATGTTACGTAGGTAACTGTGGTTCTGTGAATTCCTGGATGGCTGCCAGTCAGCTGGCCTGCACGTCACCTGATTGACTTTGTTGTCGTTAGGACTCAACCTGCACGGAGCGTGAGGAGACATATCCACGCTGGCAGTGGAACGAAACAGAACTATCGTTAACTGACTGCGGCTACGGGACACGATCAGCCTGGTCGTCTTACACCATTATCGGCACAAGCACGTTTTACAGGCTGTTATCTTGATAAAACAACGACATTAGAACTGAGAAAAATGACCGTTTTGTAACGTTAACTAACTTAAACTATAGCAACATGGCTTGACCGCACCGGCTGCTATTGCCGAAAGATTGTAAAATAAAAATGAATATTATGCAACAATGAGGTAGCTAATCCATAACATGGGCCTAAACTAAGATAAAACAATGGTTTTCGTAATATTTATATCTCAATTAACAAAGAAAATACTTAAGATTTGTAGCTCGCCTTCTTTGCTGCTTGCATTCTGGGTGGCCCTTACTCACAAGGGTGGTGTCGGAGAATCTCAATGTTGAGGGCGATTCAGCCCTTAGACTTGCCCCTCAACTTAACTTTCTGAGAATCGGGACAGCACTTCCACTTCACAGGAGTGCGCATTTTTGAGATTGAGGGATGAGACAGGAATTGGAATTCACCCTTTGTCTCCTGTTCTTAGCTGACAGGAGTGGCACCTGGTGTGGTCTTCTGCTGGAAACCTAAAGATGGTTGTGTGTGGAAATCCCAGTAAATACTCAGACCAACAACCATTAAACCCCCTTTCTTCCTCATTCTGAAGCTCAGTTTGAACGTACATGACGACTGCTGTGTGATTGGAACCATTTCCTGCATCAGCAGCAGAATCTGGAGAAGTTTGTGTACGTGTTCCCGCTCAGGTCTCACCTCCAGACAACAGAGGTGTATTAGCTCACCTGCTCACCAGCCGTCTCTGCTGTCACGCTAAATTAGCCTTCATTGGACACACACACACACACACACACAGGCGGCTCCTGTGATTGGGTGATGACAGCGGTGATATGACCACACTCCCGTCTGCAGGTAACGATGCCTGTTTGTCGATGGCGGCATGGATAACATTCACAGCTCCGCTCAGGAGTCTTTCATCCTCTCCCTGAAGGAAACGCACACACAGCAGAGATCTGGAAACGACTGCAGAGCGGAGAGTGGATGATATCATGAGCTGCTGGAACTCACGTTTCACCTGATATGAGTGAAGGTGAGGAGAGAGAAGACGGAAAACTTTCCGACGAAAGAAAGAGGCAGAGAAGGCCTTTTTATGCCTCAGATTTTCCTGGCTTCATTATGTTCCAAAGTTTATTTATTCAAATACTGCTAAGATTTGAGCAGCCTGTTTCTGACATTTTAATGTTCTGAAAATAATTTTACTCTTAATTTAATTTTTCTTCCTGCCAGGCTCTAACCTTGACAGTCTGACTTCACTCCTGACATTCAGAGTTATTTAGGGGGAAAATTCCCTTCTTCTCTCTCTATTCTTTTCAGTTGCAGGTTAAAATCCGGAGTTTAAATGTGGTCAGGACTAAGATTCATTTACTTTAAAGTTCAATTTGGGGGGGTTTGGTCTCACAACTTCCTTAATTTAAAACACAGCTCTGTCGAGGGGAAGTATGAGTGAGCACAGCTGAGTAAGTCCCTGTCCCAGTACCCACCCTATACCCTACGGTCCTTCATTCTCAACTTTTTTTTTATGTTGGGGCCCTTTTCTTTTTTTTTTTTACATACGAAATGGTCCGGGACCCGTTTACATATGGTGTTGGTTTGACTGATCTCAATCAGTGTTTAATTTTTATTTTAATTCAATATAACTAAACAAAATCTACCTGCCCTGCACAGATTAAATCTTCTAAAATATGACATGATTAATATAAATAACACAATAAAAATAATATAACATTAGATTGTACAGTTGTGCTTGAAAGTTTACATACTCTTCCACTGAAGAAAGGGTTAAATTCACAATAGTAATTCAAGTAACATGAAACTGAAAAAAATTATAAATAAAAATTTACTAAATTATAATTTAGTAAAATAAAATATTGATTTAATTTATTTTTTTTTTAACTGTCCCAGACAAATTACAGCACTTTGCTCATGAACATTGGGTCAACATACCTGTCAACAGGTGCAGACGTCTGATTGGACGTTACAGAAAACACCTGATTGCAGTGATTGTTACAAAGTGTTGCTCAGCAACATTTTAGCTCAGGAGCTCCATCATCTTTTTTTCTTTTTTTTTTTTTTTTTTTTTTTTTTAAATTTTAATTTAACCCACAATACAAAATCAATGCAATGCTTTTCATTTATTACTTTTGTCAATTTCAACTTATTTCACTGACAGCTTATTTTTTTTCTGTCTTTAATGGAAGTGTGTGTAAACTTTCAAGCACAACTGTAAATCAAGTTGCGCATACAAGCGGTGCAATGATTCATGGAATAAAATCAGATTCCTAAAAGAACGAATTTAAACGCTAGTCAGGATTATAAACACAAAATCTACTAAATATTACATTTTATCACAAAATAAAGAGAGACTTAGAAAAAACTGATGGAAATGAATTTTTAAAAGACAGAAATTTGAGCAAGTTACCAGCAAGTCTAAACGTGATTTACTTTTAAACTGTCTATCTTTGTTCATTTCTGTTCATTTCAGATTAGCTCGGTTAGCATTTAGCTTAGCTGTCAATTATTTGGCATTCCAACATCCCGCCATTCCGACATACTGTCATTTAGACATACCAGCATTTAGAAATCCCGCTATTCCGACAGACAAACGTCCGACAATTCCAACAAGGCTTTCCATGATAGGAAACGTGTGTTTATAGGAGTCACTGACTCTGCGCTGTCCGGTGCTGAACTGCAAACGGTAGAGACCCTGATTAGGCGTTTTGCTTCTGAAAATGAATAAATATTAACTTGCCACAACACAGTTTGGTAAAATACCAAGAAATGAAACACAGTTTTCCCTCCAAACCCTCCAAATAAAGCCCTGCACTGGAGCCCCAAGCCCGAGGGCCGGGCTTCGGGCCGGGCTTTGGGCCAGTGACCATATCATCACCCGGCTCCGCCGGGCTCGGGCTCTCCTTTAAAAAAACAAACAAAAAACCCAGCTGATTAGAGTGATGTGTGCAGTGTTTGTGTTCAACCAATTTAAATGGCAACACTTGAACGCAGCAGCCGCTTTTCCTTTCTCCCCCTCCCGTCGCTGACATCCCTGCCGTGCAGGTGAGACAAGCTGCTTGTTATTAGATTAGTCGTTCGACTGCTCCTAGGTGTTGTCTTTATTAAGATAAAGAAGAAAATGTTTCTGATAGGCCGAAGCTTTTGCAGCGTTTATCATAATAATAAACACTGAGATATGGTTTAAATATGGCTGCGACTTGTAGGTCAAATTACTATGTGCTGTTTCAGTTACAACGCTGAGTCATTTAAACAAAATGCTATCATAAATTAAACACCAGACAAAATGCTTCATACACTTTACAAACTCATGTTAATATTGAAAGGAAACTAAATATACCCACGTATGCCATAAAAGTTCTCAGATAAAATTGTAGGTGCAGCTATACCAATTCTCATTAAATAAAAATAACGCAGTCATTAAGTTAAATCAATTCATTAACCATATTTAAATAAAAAAATATAATGAATGTAGCGCAATATCACGCCAAGATCCCCAATTAACTGTCATTGGAAACTGCAGTGCGCTTGCATACAAACAGACAAGAGGATACCAGACGGATACAATGACGGAAAATAGTTAATTGCTAATTTAGAATGTAAACAAATATAAATAAATAATTTAAAACAAAACTACAAGATTTAGATATAGGCCTAATTAACAGTAGGCTTCTGTCGGCTTCAGTCGTCTCCTGTTGCTTTTTTAAATTATGTCGAGACTCAGCAAGCGCGCTGGTGATTTCTTTAATTGTGTGTTCAATAAAGTTTTAGCTTCTGAAATCAGATTTTTTAAACAGTTCTGATGGAGCTCAGTGTTTATCTGGATTTATCCGTCTTCATTCCGAACCATTTCACCAAACTTGGACGACCCGCGGCGTGTCTGAAGATAAAAGCAAATACTATTCAGTGTAACGCCGGTTGTGTGCGACAAATGCGCACAAGAATACACACTTTCCCTGCTGTACAACATGAAGGAGGCTGGACGTTATTCACATGTTTTCGCTGGAATTAGTTAGTGACTTCAGGTGTCACCTGCAGCACCGTCATCGATATCTGTAATTGCAGTTATTAATGTTGCGTATGATGCCAGCTGGGCAGACACACCTCTCTGTGGAGGCTCCAGCTGCTGATATGACAGTGACTGAGGCTGCATTTCGCTTACAGTCAGTGATCCCTGAGGTTCAGACATGAATCTAACATGTTTCAGACCAGCCGAGTTACATTAATACGTGGAGGCATATTATATTTCCTGTTTCGGGAGATTTTTAAAACAGATTATTAAGTTGGTTTGCGAGGTTGTGCAGTGCATCTGTTGTAAAAGCACGTAAAAAATCTGAATAAGAGGGCTTTTAAAGGAATTGTCGGAATGGTGTTTTTTTTTTTTTTTAATGAATGAATGAATGAAAAAATTGTCGGAATGACGAGATGTTTAGCAGAAATTTAAGTGCTGCCATTTTGACAATTGGGGACCCATGTTGGAGTGGAAGAATGTTGGAATGGTGATGGCCTCCCCAATCATTTGCCCCGTGTGTCAGAGCAGCCCTGTCTTTGCCCATTTTAGTATTCTCCGAGAGTGACGACACACGCAACACGGCAAGATGGCGACGGTGGGAAACGCCCAACACTTTCAGCTCTTCAGGCATGACCGGATACTACGTCCATTTTTGTTTTACAGTCTTTGGACTGTAGACGGGCTGCACAGTGGTGTAGTGGTTAGTACTGCAGCCTCACAGTAAGAAGGTTGCTAGTTTGAGTCCCGGCTGGGGAGGGGGTTCGAACAATTCCAACAGTGGCCTTCCTGTGTGGAGTTTGCATGTTCTCCCCGTGTATGCGTGGGTTCTCTCTGTGCACTCCGGCTTCCTCCCACCGTCCAAAGACATGATGTTAGGTTAATTGATTACTCTAAATTGTCCGTAGGAGTGAATGTGAGCATGAATGGTTGTCTGTCTCTCTGTGTTGGCCCTGTGACAGACTGGTGACCTGTCCATGGTGTACCCCGCCTCTCGCCTGATAATAGCTGGGATAGGCTCCAGCAACCCCAACAACCCTGAACTGGATAAGCGGTACAAAAAATAACTAATAATGACAGAAATTTGATGATAAAATGGTGCAGAAATAAAACACTTTCAAAATGATAAAATGTTCAAATTCAATTGTCTGTTGTCATGGAGACACTTTGGTTTTAAAAGGGTGGGACATTTATGTCACAACGAGTTACTGAAGATGATGCAAAGCTAAAGTCGTCACCGGATGCTGAGTCATGGGCAACATGCCGGTCCGGCTCAGCTGCTCTCCTCATCCACGGGTAGAACTGAGGAGGATGGAGGCCTCTGGTCAGATGGAGACGAGTTGCTTAGAGAAACTGACAATTAAAACAAAAATCAGGAGGTGGATCAGGCTCAAGCTTCATCCTTTACTTTTCACACATGCTGGGGAGGCTGTGAGTGGACTACCGCTCAACCTGGTGTACCATTTGGAAGGTGCTGGAAATGGATGGCAACTAATGAAAAGAGGAAATTTCCGCACACTTCATCTGCAAATGTCACTTTATTGCTAAGCTTCCGTTCCTAGAGGACTCTGATGAAGGTCCCCTAGACCGGAAGCTTAATAAAGTGACATTTACATTGATGAAGTGTGCGGAAATTTCCTCTTTTCACACACTTGTAGGGGAGAAAGAAATGTAAAAAGCCAAATATTTTGACACTGGCAAAACTCTGCCCAGATATAACTTTGGTGATACCAGCCAGCACAAAGTGAGACTACGGAGGTCAGAAATGTAAATGTACAGACGTGATGAACCAGCGATATGATCATGGACCTCATAAAGAGACCAGGAAAGAGTGAACATGAAAGGATGACTCATCAGATCTTCATCACAGCTGTTTTCATGGCTTCTTCGCTCCAAAATCGCTTTAGCTCGAAGTTCCATCAGACCGGATCCTCTGCATGTCCTCCAGATGGATCCTTCATTCACACCTGGCTTTGATTAACTGCTGTTGCCATGGTAACACCTCACTCATTTTTTTTACAGCCTTATTCTTACAATATTGGAGCAGGAGAACTCCTCCACCCATTCCTCCTCTTTTCCATCCGCTTCTCCTCCTCTCCCGCTTTTCCGTCTCCTACATCCAATCTCCACCCACTTCTCCTCCTCCAGGTTCTCCTCCTCCCCCTACTTCACCTTCTCCACCTGCTTCTCCTCCATCATAGCTTCTCCTCTAACTGCTCCTCCTCCCCCTTACTTCTCCTCCTCCACCAACTTCTCTTACTCCACCCACTGCTCCTACTTTCTCCCGCTTCTCCTTCTCCACCTGCTTCTTCTCCTCTCGCTGCTCCTCTTCCACCTGCTTGTCCTCCTGCAGCTGTTTCTCCTCCCCCTGCTCCTGCAGGAGTGTGCTGTGTATAAACCAGATGATTTTTGTCTGTTTGCCACCGGGTTGGAGCGACAGTTTCCGTCACTCCGTCTGTCTGCAGGTGGGAGAGGAGGTCGCTGTGGGCTCATTGGACTCTAGAATAAAGGGAGGAAATCTAAAACTCTTCTGGAGGAACGGGAAGCTCAGATTAATGAGGCTGTCCGGTGGAGAAGAATCAAAATAACCTGAATAATAATGAAATAAAATCTGGATTTGAAATGATTGAACGGAAAAATATGAAACGAATTAGAAAACAGAATGATCTGGATCTTCAACCTCCCTCTCCCAGGTCCCGGGTTCAAAGAACATTAATTAAATTAATTCTATTGTGATTTTTCCACTTTTAACAGAGTTAACTGAAATTCTACTGATAACTTTTTATGCTGAAAATGTTGAATCCAACATTTTCAGCAGAGATATAGCCTATTACGAGCATCATTTTAATATCAGACAGAAGCAGAAACAACTGATCTGAAACAGCTCAGAATAATAATAATAATAATAATAATGAAAACAATCATCAGTGTCTGGCAAAAGCATCCAAGGCGGACAAATGTTTAGTCCAAGACAGAAAATGTTAAAAACATTAAACTTTGGGGAAACTACATTTGTTTATCTGCAGAATGCAGATTCGCCTGTTTTTACCTCGTGGCCACTTTTAAAGGTACACTGTGTAGAAATGACTCACATCTAAATAAATGGGTATAGAAATGACTTTAAAGGTGCCATGACATCAAATTTCACTTTTCTGGGGTTTTGGGTGTATAATATGATCTGTTGTGCACTGATGAGGCCATGTGAATGTCCAGAGTGAGAATCAAAGTTCCTGTTTATGGTCTGTCAGCTTTGTCTCTCTGCTCAGAAACAGTTGAATCAGACAGCAGGCTATCATTCTACGTAGTTCTATCATTCTACGTAATTTAATTGCTCCAATAAGAGCACACTATCAAGTAAACAGCGCCCCCCCCTCTCTCTCTCTCTCCTAACGGTTTAAGCACCGTCCGCTCCCCCCTCCCCTCCCTGTCTGATTCAGCTTCGTGTATAGAGCTAGTAGTAACTTCTGTGCAGTCGGGTCTGGATTTTCAAACAAATGGATTTAAAAGAAAACTTCTGCAGCAACACTGAGGGGAGGGGACCACAACCTTGTCATTACCTGTAAGTTTATTTATTTTCTAAATGCTGTCTTGTCTGATAAACGTAGCTCACACTGTCTGAAGTGCCCATGTTGCTAGCAGTTAGCCTTTAGCAAACTCCGACCGCAGCTTGACCTAGATTCTCCAAATAAGGTCATAGCGAAATAAGGTGTAGCCAATCAAAATGAAGTCAACGTGGTCTCCGGGTAAAGCTCCATATCATCACCGGACCCAACTGTATCACTGAGGAAGTGAGGTCTGGCGTTTCAAAACAATACTCTGCTGTAAAAAATGCCGTTTTTTTCTTTGGAGTATTTACATATGCAGTAATGCCAACAACATAAACTAGTTTTTAACTGCTATGTCATCACTCCTTTAATAGGGGTGTATGCGAGCTTTTGTACGGCACTGTATGTTGAATCACGACAAGTAAACATTTATTTTAGTGAAGTGATCAGACACCAAACTGACCAGTGATTTTGTTGCATGCTGCACCTTCAGGTGACTCCTTTTATATGAAGAAATACCAAAGATAGTAAAAAAAAAAAAAAAAAAAGAAGAATGTAGTAAATGAAGCCAATTGGGCGTTTCCCACCGTCGCCATCTTGCTGTGTCACGTGTGTCATCACTCCCGGAAAATACTAAAATGGGCAAAGACAGGACTGCTCCGAACCACGGGGCAAATGATTGACAGCCAAACTAATGCTAACTGAGCTAATCCGAAGTGAAGGAACGAAGGAAGATAGGCTGTTTAAAGGTAAGACACGCTCAGACTTGCTGTTAACCAGCTAAAAACCGCCGTTGTGCAACTCTACTACAGGCTGAGACTTCCTGGGAGCAAACAGGGAGCAAACAGGGAGCTAACAGACCTGTCACCGGTCTGTCTGGCAGATGCAGTAGAGAGAGCAGCTTGGTTTTATGTTATAAACAAAGCTAGGGAACGTCGTCGGGCGTCTCTGCTATGTGTCCGGTTCACCAGGTGTTCTGAGTGTGATGAGTTTCACCAAGAGCTGCGCGCTGGTGAGGGGCGCTTTCAGCCGTCTGATCCGGCCCAGTTTGACAACCTGCTGTCTCGATGCGGGGGAGCATTATAAGCCCAGTAAATCCCATCAGGACAGCAGGTCATCAAACGGCTGATCAGGCACCGGGACTGGACACAGATCACAGTTTATCCTCCACTGTCTTCAGAGAGAGAGGAGATTCCCCTGGTTCTTCTGGGTGTTTCCCATCCTGTCATAAAATGTGTGTCTGTGCCATGACATTGAGTCGCTCTGATTGGTTGACGCCCTGCGTCAAGACGCCAAAGTTCAGATTTTCCAACACCGGCATCTGCTGCAGGTAAAGCTCAAAATCTCAAAACTCGACGTGCAAAACGCATCTAGACGCGCTGCAGTGTTTTTGACGCCTCCTACTGTAGATGCGCGTCGGCCATTGTCTGCATGT
Organism: Atherinomorus stipes; assembly: GCA_023101725.1. NCBI lineage: Eukaryota > Metazoa > Chordata > Actinopteri > Atheriniformes > Atherinidae > Atherinomorus > Atherinomorus stipes. Next base: position 34,435 of record JALJCO010012559.1, on the reverse strand, counting down.
AAACCTGACGGCCAAATCACGTTTGGTGTATACGCACCGTTAGCCTCCACGGCTAAAATCAACACCCAGTCTGCTGCCTGTCAATCAAAAGAATATGCCCTCAATTATTTAGAATTTCAAGATTAAACAACATCTAACCGGATAAGTTATAAAAAAATTCTCCCCCCTCACAGTTGACATGAAGGTAAACTTGACCTATTAAACCTAAAATGCTTTTCTGAACCAGGCGGTAAACATGTTTATTTCTGCTGTGAACATGTTTATTCCCACCGTAAACATGTTTGTTTCTGCCGTAAATACTATGTTTATTCCTGCCATTTACATGTTAATTTCTACTGTAAACATGTAATTTCTGTAAACATGTTTATTCCTGCTGTAAACGTTTATTTTTGTCATAAAAATGTTCATTTCTGCAGTAAATATGTTTTTTTCTGTTGTACAGGTAAACATGTTTTTTTTTACTGTAAACATGTTTTTCTACTGTAAAAATGTTTATTTCTGCTGTAAATATGTTTATTTCTGCTGTAAAAATGTTTATTTCTGCTGTAAATATGTTTATTTCTGCTGTAAATATGTTTATTTCTGCTGTGAAGTTGGCCTTTTTAACATGGGAGTTTATGGGGATTTGTTCTGTTTTGGGGCCTGCCCCCAGTGGATGAGGAGAAAACTGCAATATTTAACTTTACTTCCGGGCTTCACGTTTCTCCAGCGGAGTTTGCCCCTTGGGAAATCCCATATTTTTGCTGCAATAGCATCAGCAACCGCTGGGGGAGACGGCAGGAAGGCAGAGCAGCGCCAGCGTATCATGTTTCTTAATACGTCCATGTGCTCACGGGGCCACTGCAGGTCAGCCATTTTGGACACTAATGGGTGCGTTGGACCTCTTAATTTCACCTCCACTCTAATTTATTTCCTCAGCCCACAAATTTACCTGCTCTGTCTCCTCTTCCAACTCTCTCCCTCCTCTTCCTCTGCTCTGCTTCTCCACCTCCCTCCCTCCCTCCACTCGCTGTGCCAGTCGGGGTGGGATCAGGCCCGGGCCTCCGAGCCTCGCCTCCCAGACAACTGCAAACAATTAGGGAAATTAGTGGCTCCAGCATCACCATCAGGAGGCCTGCTTGTTTATAATTTAATCGGGCCGCATGTCAAAACAGTCAGGGCTTGAGAGAAACAAGATGCGTCGGCGAGATGAAATTCAAACTGCCAGCCAGCTCAAAATATTAGGATTGTTTGTTTAATAGCGTGCGACCAACTGGGTAAGAGCAGAAAGCTCGAGGAGGAGGGAGGAGAGGCAGCGGCAGGGAAGGAAACTAATGAAAGAAGAAAAGCAGCGAAAAAGAGAAGATTTATTAATTTTGATTTTTTTAAATCCATTCCACATTTTGAGTTAAAGCAATCTATTATTTTGGCTTCTCTTTGCTCCCCCTCCATCCATCTTTCACTTAGCAATGCTCTGGGAATTTCAAACACTTGGATCTGTGCCGCCTTTCAAATTCATTATAAAAGCTTTTTGCTAACTAAATAGAGAACGAGAGGGAGAAAAAAAACCTGCCACATTCATCTGTAAGCCTCCACACTCGCTCCCCCTGCCCCCTGACAATATATAAATAAACTAGAGTGACCTGATTGAGATGTAAAAGGCAGGGAGTTAGCTCTGGGACCCATACATTACTTCCCAACATTAACAGTAGTCTACTCAGCCGACACATGCTGGTGGGAGTGCAGCCCCTGGGCGAGCGTTGAGGTTAGAACTAATGCCCCCTCCACGTCTTTTCACCTGTGCCCACACCTTCAAGTCAAGGCTGCTGGCAGCGTGCTGATGCCTCCACACTTTCGGGGTTGCCGCATCACTTACGGAGCCTCCAAATTCAGACGGCTTGCCCTTTTTTTCCCAACCCAGATCTCTGAGGTTAAACTGGAGCGGCGAGTCAAACATGTCTGACCTTTACAGAGAAACCAAAACAATGAAGTCCACAAGTTAACATTTAAAAAGCCTCTTAAATCAGAATCTTACTGTTTGTGCACGGTCGCGGATTTTGTTTGGAGTAAACGAACCCTGACGGACACAAAAAAGCTTTATTTTTTGATTTGAAGGAATAAATTCGACCTCCGGAGGGAAAACAAACAGGGCTGTTTCCCATAGGTTGCTTATTATAATCCTCAGAAACAAAAGGAACTTTAAAAATAAGATATTGAAGTCTGTGTAAAAACAATTCAGCAGCTTGAGGTTTGCAGGACTGGTTTCTGCAGCGCTCTGAAGGTCCCACCACAGCGTGTCAGTCAGGTTGAGGTCTGGACTTTGGAGCGTGACAAGATGTTGATTCTTTTCTTTGTCAGCTCTGTTGTAGATCTGCTGCTGTGTTTGGGGACTTTGTCCTGCTGCCTGAGACAGTTTCAGCTTCATCTCCATCTCCTCAGGAAGCTGAGAAGCTTCAGCGCTAGCGAACACATCCTGACCGTGGTCTATAGGTCACTCACTGAGATTTTTGTCACTTTTAACATAGTCTCCTGCTATGGGAACCTCTCAGTTAGTAATAAGAATCATCGGTGCCAAACAATTGAAACTTTAGGATATATACAACCTCAATGACAAAAAAGGCAATTCAGATTTACAGTGATCCAAACCACCCACTCTGCTCTGAATTTGATCTCTTACCAGCAGGCAAGACGCTCTGAGCTCCACTCACTAAGAAAGAAGGGTTACAAGACTTCATTTGTGCCAGCTGCAGTGGATATCTTAAATAAGGCAACATTCAAGTAGCTTCATCACCACAGCCATGATCACAGTTCGTAATATGAAGATGCACTTTGTAGTTTTTCATGCTTTGAATTCTTTGTGGATTATGTATTTATGTATTGTTTTATTGTTGCAGACTCTGCCAGTGTGCCAAAGACAAATTTCCACTTTATTTCTTTATCTTTATCTGAATTAGATGACTCGCATCTGACTTTGATATCCAGATGAGTTCATGGTCCACTGAATCATCCTCCACCACCATGATGAAGGTGTCCAGATCATCATCATCCACCACCGTGCTGATAACTGAGTTGTTGCTATGTTTCTCCACTTTGCTCTGGTCTGTGTAAAGCAGGGGTCAGCATCATTAATCAGCTAATACAGTAAGTAAGTAAGTAAGTAGGTAGGTAGGTAAGAGAGAGAGAGATAGATATATATATATATATATATATATATATATATATATATATATATATATATATATAGAGAGATAGATAGATATATATATATATATATATATATATATATATATATATATATATATATATATAGAGAGAGATATATATATATAGAGAGAGAGAGAGAGATAGATAGATAGATAGATAGATAGATAGATAGATAGATAGATAGATAGATAGATAGATAGATAGATAGATAGATAGATAGATAGGTAGGTAGGTAGGTAGGTAGATAGATCGATCAGTAGGTAGATAGATAGATAGATAGAGTCTCCTCGGAGATTAATTAAGTCTATCATCAATTTCGCCACCTGTCCCACCAAATAAAAACTGTTTAGAACCACAATAACAAACATACACTACTCACAAAAAGTTAAGGATATTTGGTTTTTGTGTGACTGCTGTTCAATTTTCTTTCAACAAATTGTTTGACATGGAGGAATTCCCACATCATAATTCCAGTTAAATATCCACCATTCATGACATTTTATGGAGGTATGAACCCTTTACAGTTTCCTTAAATTGTAACCAAAAGTTGAATATCCCTAACTTTTTGTGAATAATAATAAATCTATCGTAAATAAAACTGTTCGATCTTATAACTTTTGTTTAATATTGGCTTTTATCCAATTTACCCATTTTGGCAAACACTTAATTTCCGATATCTGATATAAACCGATGCTGATCTTATCAGACAACTGGGAGGTTAAATTTCTCATATTTTGAGAGAAAAAACTATATTCTGCTCTGAGAGCAAAGATCCCAAAATAGCCTTAACTCAGCCAGAGGAGTTCATTTTGCACATCTGGGTATATACAGATACTACAGGTATTAGCCAACAGTGGCTAATTATGATGTTTCTGACAACTTGGTAATTTAACCAACAACTTAAAACCAGATATATTATACTGCCTGATTTAACTCCACCTGGATTTAACTCAGCAAATAGGTACGAGCCTCCTATTGGATAATTACTGCATGGGTGATTGTCTTTGAGCTGGCAACAAGTTACTGTTACCAAAGTCGTGCACACATACAAAGAAGTTTTAACATCTATGTCCATAAATTATGTGTAATATAGTGAAATGACACAAGGAATAAGTATTGAACACATGAAGAAATGAAGGGAGATCTGGAAAGCCAAGAAAACCGCTGGAGTCTGTCAGTATTTAGAAAGTAATCCTGTCCCCTATCGGTGCAAAGTAATATCAACTGGTTTAGTCCTGATTGATGCCTTTAAAAAGGTTTCTCATCACCAAGGTGTTAGACAAGAAGCATTGCATGATGGGTAAAACTACACAACCTTATTATTGCAAACACACTGAAGGCATTGGTTACAGGTGCATGTCAAAACTTCTGAAAGTTCCAGTGAGCACCATTGGAGCCATCATCCAAAAGTAGAAAGAAACACGGCATTGTCATAAACTGACAACAGCCAATATCTACATTAAAATGGCATATTGGAAAATATTGGTATTAGGGCTGGACGATAAAGAAAAAAAGATTATCGATAAAAACAATCCGTATCGATCGATATCGATATTTATAAAAAAAAAGAAAAAAAAAAAGCCATTATCAAATTCAGAGCTATTTTAGGTGCAGCCCTGGCCATTAACTTTTCTAGTTGACCTACTTATAATATAGTTCACACAAACATTTTGGACTTGCATTGGACAGGACGCATGTCTAATGCAGCATTGAAGGACAGAGTTCACAATATTACCGCTTTCCAGTGGAAGTCTGAAAGGAGCAAACACTGAATTACAGTTCAGCCTTTCCTCAGTCTGTGTTTGTATTGTTTGTGGAGGAGTGACTGTAGTACTCACCTAAGGCACAGCAGAAAAATGTGCTTCTATATTAACTTTATTCCTTTTATAAATAAAACCTCTACGCGCAATAATTGAATTCGTCCAGCCCAATGAGGTTTTATCGTACCAATATTATCACCAACAAAATTTAAAGAGATCTTGTTGTTCCGTTGGGAAATCTCACGAGATCTTGTTCCATTATCTTTGGTTCAACATGTAGGAAAGTCCCTGTTATTGTGCTTCTGCAATGTCACATGATTTATTTCCATCCAGTGTTGCATCACTTTTTCACCAAGATCTTGCACTGATGATGGTAGAGTCTGACTGCTGACCACAGCCTTCTCCAGCACATCCCAAAAATTCTCAATAGGGTTAAAGTCTGGACTCTGTGGTGGCCAATCCATGTGTGAAAATGACCTTCTTCCATCGCTCCAGCGTCCAATCTTTATGCTCCCTAACAAATTGAAGCCTTTTTTTCCAGTCAGCCTCACTGACTAGTAGGGATGTATATCGTTATGATTTTATCATACCGAACCAATATCGATACCTATCGATCCGATTTATCGATTCTCTATTATACTATACATACAGAAAAAAAGACATTACAGTGTTACAGATCCAGCGGTGGAGAATATTTGTTCAGATGATGTTAAGAAGCCTGACAAAAGTGGGTGAAGGACACGGGAGAAAAGGGAATTGTGTCTGTCTTCCATCATTGTATTATTTGCTCGTAATGAACTCGTGGTTAGGTAGATGTACAAAGTATCAATAAGAGATCGTTAGTCCAGAATCTTAACGGTACCCTGGTATCGTTAAGATTAGAACCGGTACCAACGAACCGGTACTCGTAACATCTCTACTACTAGTGGTCTTAGGTTTGAGTTCTACTGTTGTTTTTCTTCGATTTGATCTCACAAACGTTCAAGTGATCACCGATTGCGATCATTCAGATTTTTTACGGCCAAATTTCTTCCTTCAAGACAATGGGCCCCCACTATCCTTCCAGTTTTTAACAACACGTTGGACAGTTCTTAGCCCAATTTTAATAGTTTCTGCAATCTCATTAGAAGTTTTCTCAGCTTGGTGCATGCCAATGATTTGACCCTTCTCAGACAGACTAACATTTTTCCACAATCACGGGATGCGTCTTTCCATGTGGAAGCAACTCATTGCACCAGTTGGGGTTAAATAACTTGTTGCCAGCTGAAAGATCGTCGCCCATGCAGTAATGATCAAATAGGAGGCACGTACCTATTTGCTTAGTTCCTGCTAATTTTTGGGGGGCAGGCAGTGTATTTAGCTCACAGTATATATGCCTGTAGTTAATTTTGGTTATCTATAGCGGTGAGGGGAAAATGTTTAGCTTATGTATGTCTGTAGTTGGCTTTTGGAATGCATGAGAAGCATGACACAGCTGCTTTTAACAACTTTAGGGCTGTTTAGTTCTCATTCAGGTTAGGGTTGTTGTGGGGAAGGAATTTACCATGCGCAACGCATCACTGCCTGGTGGAATGGGACTTCCTCCAGGACTGATGGTGGAAACAAGAACCTCAGGAGATTCTTTCCTGAAGTCCTGACTATTGAAGGTTGGGCTCAAATCCAGAAGTCCAACTTTCTCCATGTGTCGCCAGTGACAAACAGAGATTCTTGCTTTTGAGGCAGTTGCTTAGCATCTGCCGCAGTGTTATTGTTATGCTTCGACATTTTCCATTTATCGCTGCTTTACTTTAAAAATGTTGTGCACACTGGAAGGAAATCCAGGGCCGACGGCCAGCTGAGTGCAGATGGAAGGTGAAGGATGACGATGATGGTCTCAGCGGAGCATCATTAAGCTGATGGGAATCACAACAAGGCAGTAATTGGTGATAAGATGATGCATGGTGAAAGTGATCCAGAGCCAGGGATCATGATTACAGAAGTACAGACCCGCACACATCTCCGTCACAGGCCAGCAGACTGCGAGGCTGGCAGACATGCAGGGTCCTGGTCAAAGAGCATTATTTAGAGCACATGACTGCATGCAGCGCGGCACCAAACGGCTTTCATTACGCCGGCCCTGCTCGCCCGCTAATGCCTGTTCCCCCAGCTACCGCGCAGACACACAGGCCCTGACCATCAGCCGCCAGTCTGCACAATCAGCCGCCTGCTATCAGCTCTCTAATTGGATCAGTGGCACGAATGTGATTACAGCAGGCGTATTTATTTACATAATAATTATTACCGCCCTCCCCAGAGGAGCCAGGGGAGAACGGTAGGGTCTGGGGAGAGATGAAGGGTGGGATAGGGGGGAGAGGAAGCGGCAAGGGAGGAGGTGGACAGTCAGGAGTCTTCCTGTTGAGGAGCAGAAGACAAACAGTGAGAGGATGAAAGCGAGGAGGAGATTCATGAGGTAGTACGGCCTCAGTGCCCTGTTTAAAAAGCCCGTTGATGTGACTCGTGTAAGGAGATGCGGTTTGACAAACGTTAAATCGTGGCTTTATCAGCCTCTCTCTGCTGGAGCCGCTGTGTCAGACTCTGACTGTGTGGTCTGAACTCCGGTTAACCAGATTAGCATGCAGGTTAGGACAAAATGGAACCAGGTTAGCCTTTAGCATGCTGACAGCAGCCTGGCCGAGTGCCAGACCCCCCCCCCCCCCCCCGACTCTTCATATGAACACGTGTGCATGAAGACATACAGCGCACAAATCGAGATGCAGATTAATTTGCTCTCATAATTTCACTGAGTGGCAGGCTCTCTGCTACTCCCACCGCTACACGGCTTTCCCATTTCGCCGATGGCTAGCGACATAATATATCTGTACTGTTTGGAGAAAATTTAGATAAATTTTGCCCCCCCTGAGAGTCTTTCTCCAAACTCAATATAAATACAGCTCTCTGTTTCAATAACAGACAGAGAGGGAGACAGAGTGAGACGGGCAGAGAGGGATGGAGGGACTCTGGGGACTCCGTTGCGTTTACGTTTGCTGCCATTGAAGTTGTCCACAGCCGGGCTTTGCTCGCCGCTTAATGGTGCTTAATCACGGAGCTCCTAAAATAGGCCATTATATCAGCACTGAGCTCTAGAATTACACCGAGCCCTCAGGGCCTGGACAACAGAGCTTTTGTTAATAAGCTGCCATTAATCAGATCCATTACGGAAGCCATTGGTCCAGCGGGCGACACCGTGGTTGAAAAATGCCTCAAGAATAAAAAACAATTTACTCACCTAGTCTAAACTCCAGCTGATGTGTGTGCCGGGTGTGTGTGTTAATGCAGATGCTGGGTGGGACAGGAACCACGCAGGCTGACTAAAGACACCCAGAGGACCAGTAGCAGAGCTGATCCTCAGTTAGCCCTTTTCAACCAGGTACTGATGCCGAGAAGTGGTTCTTTAGTCTACTTAGAACGAGGGATAGACCGATACAGATACTGATACCAATATCTTCTCATCAGCCTCAGCCAATGGTCGATACAACCTGCCACTATTTGGGGCTGATACTGCATTTGATACCAAAATTAATATAATGAAGGACACAATGAAAACTAATTTTGAAAAGTCTTTTAAGATAAAAAAAGAAAGAAAACCCTTCAAATGAATAAAGAGAAACGGTGTAAACAAATATTACTGTAAATAGAAACATTAACCATGTAATGAATATCTTAAAAAATGCTGCCTGTATAGACGCTTCTCTGTAAATTACGCCAAGGGTGGTATCGGCCAACACACACAATGTATTGGCCGATGCCGATACCAGAAAAAAATGCAAATATTGGCCTAAAATATCAGCTAGCCAATGCATATCGGTCTATCCTTACTTAGCATTAGTTGAAACCAAATGATAGCATTTCCAGGGAAACATCAGGGGAGTTAGAGGGAAACTCATCCACCAGTACAACTGGACAGGACTCCTTACAGGCTCTTCATGATAGGTCTGACAAACAGTGATACATGTTATTATTACATGGTTAAGCTGTCATGGCATAACATACTAGTTTTTAGAGACAAGGGAAGGGATAGATCTGCTGGTATCTCCTCGTTTTTGTCTTTTGGGTCCCAACCCTATCACAGAAAAATAATGGCCTCAGCTGCCAGAGTCATATTAACATACCGGAAATCATCCACACGTCCAAGAGTGGAAAATGCTAATGAAGACCACATCAGATGAGGTCATGCTGGTCAGAATATGGGGCAAGGGGCCTGTGGAAGGGGGAGCCTGGGACCATTTCATGGTCCATCTCCCCTCGAATTAATGACATGATTGTGAAACTATAATATGAAGATAATGTTGAGGTATCGCCTTCATCGCTTTCATTTTGCTTTCCCCTTCAGCCTGTGATGTATCCACTGGATGTCTGACCTCCTATTTTTGGGCCGGATCTATCAAAGGTTTGCGTGTATAAAAACGTGACTATCTCATTGCTCACGCAAAAAAAATTTACAAACTGACCCATTAACATTGTGCTAAAAGTTCAAATGTGCTAAATAGCACCTCTTATCCAATTTGCACTTCTGTTGCTATGAATATGCAACATGGGGCGTTTACATGCATGTGATGGGAGGAGAAAATATAAATGTATTAATTTAGCACTTGCAAAGTGATTTATCAACCGTGAGACGCATTGCTTTGCTGTTTTTTTGCGTCTATTTTAGTGCGTCTGAAAAGCAGGTGCAAACAGCTTTGCACACAAAAGACTGCAACTTCTGAGGGGGACAATCCTGGACACGCACACATCTGATTCAAAATCATTTTTCATGAGCAGTGAGGGCAGTGTGTTCAGTTCTCATTGTTGAATTCAATAAAAATCACCACAGCAAATGTCATCATTCAACTCGGGTGTAAAATATTCTGGACTAATGAAACAGAAAGTTTGCAGATGGCGTGGAGCTTATTGAGATCTAAAGCTGCATTAATTGTGTCTTTTTGCCAATGTTACATTTTAACTTGGATTTAATGCCTGCCGCACACAAGAGCTTCCCGCTGAGCTAAAAATCTCTCGAGGCTGTTGGATTAGCAGATAGTCGCCATATGCGCCTGATTTTTGGTGAGTTTTCTGCCTCACGAGGCCTCGAGGTGAGAATCAAACACGTTCGGCATTTTTTTGCCTCGAGAGGCGAAAAACTTGTGTGCGCTCAACTTTAGCTGTCTGCTGAGGGCAGAAGTTCTAGCGACCAATCAAAATGCGTCCGCCGATCACATGATTTCAAGATGGCAGCTCGCGGCAATGTAGTCTGTTACATTTTAGAGGATAAATTGGTGGAAATATTGCCAGACTATACCTGCTGATATGATGTTTCGTCACACTTCAAAAACATATATCATCTCGAAAGCTACGTTCACACTGCAGGTAAATGCGACCTGAATCCGATCTTTTCGCTCAAATGTGACCCATATCCAATCTGCTTCTGACCGTGTGAACAGCGCAAATCTCATTGAATGTGACATTTCTGGATCGGATTCAGGCCACTTTCAAATGTGGTATTAAATCGGATGCTTGTCTGATCTGTGTGGAAGCGACTGCAGTCTGTACAGGCTTGTCGCATCCATCTGACCTCTTCTCTGAGATCGAGACAGACGTCCTTATTTCTGCACCAGAGGAGATGGACACGGAATGAAAACAATGGACTGAACAATTAAAGTGTCTGGTAAAGAAAGACACATTCACCGCAGCAGGTAGAGAGAAGAACCGCAGTGATAAATGTGCAGCATTAAAATAAAGCTGCTTCTCTCCAGCATAACCCCCCCCCAGCCGTCACAAAACCTGCTCATACATTTGCCAACTGCCGCCATAAATTGCTTCAACGTGAGCCCGCAAATGCCGGTAACTTCCATGTTTGTTTGCATTGGTTTCCATGACCACCGTTATGTGCGTGATGTCATTCATGTTTAACTGAGCATGCGTGTCACTTCAGAAGCGTGAGCTGTTCATATTGCAGTCGGTGGACAGGCCACATTTAGAAACACCCACACCAACACAAAAAGATCGGATCTGACAAAAAATCAGAATTGAGCATTAAGACCTGCAGTGTGAACATAGCTTAAATTTTTCTTACATGACTTCTTCTTCTTTCGAGTTTAATGGCAGTTGGTGAACTCAAAGGTGCACTGCTGCCACCAACTGGTATGATTATACTATAGTACAGTATGTAAAGATAAGATAAGATAAAGATACTTTATTGATCCCCGAGGGGAAATTCATGTTTCAGAAATTCATGTCGCATACAATTTACTTAAAGGTAGAGTCCGAAGTCCCTCCAGCGTTTTTGTTTGCAAACAGTATTCAAACTTAGCGCTCCTCCCTCTCAGGCTAATGGCCGCCTCGTTCTAGCTAGCCTATTCAACTTCAAGCTTCTCCTTCAGAGCTCAGAAGCGGGTACAACCCAAACTATTATTAACCTGGTTTTCCAAAGTGCATTATCTAAAGCTCTTACCTTTTCTACGGTGCATCCACAGTGTTTTCTTTCTTTCTTTCTTTTTCCTTCGAGAGTTCGAGTGACTGGCGTCTGCTCCAATCATGAGCTTATTTCCACACAGCATCATGCTCTTAGCTCTGTCATTGGCTGCCGATATAAACAGAAATCTCCACCCAGAAACATCCCTTACACACCAAAACCATGCAAAAGAGCGAATTACAGGCAGGGGGAGAGAGAGTTGCGTTCAAACGCACCACAGCACGGGAGCTGAGTCCCAAAGGCGGAGTTTGAGACGGATTTCACTTGCACAAGTCTAACGTTTATTTTTTACGGGGGGAACTCCGGACTATACCTTTAATAAAACGACAAAATAGATCAAAATTAAATACAATAACACAATTCAGTCTAACAAAAAGATCCTCAAAACTTTTCTGCCTTCAGTCTTTAGATCTTTTTGCAAAATATGAGTCAAGTCTTCTAATGTGATGACAGAGGGCTGCCATCTTGAAATCGTGTGATTTGCAGACATGTTTTGATTGGCCGCTAGAACTTCTGCCCTCAGCAGAGCTCAAGTTGAGCGCACTAGGTGAGTTTTTCGCCTTGCGAGGCAAAAATGATCAAACTTGTTTGATTTTCACATCAAGGCCTCATGAGGCCGGAAATCGCTGTAGGTTGAATCCATTCCCGGTGAGAGTTGGACTCCGCCAAGGCTGCCCTTTGTCACAGATCCTGTTCATAACCTTTATGGACATGATTTCTAGGCGCAGCCGAGGTGTTGAGGGTATCCGGTTTGGTGGCCTCAGGATCGGGTCTCTGCTGTTTGCAGATGATGTGGTTCTGTTGGCGTCATCGGGCCGTGATCTCCAGCTTTCGCTGGAGCGATTTCCAGCCGAGTGTGAAGCGGCCGGGAGGAAAATCAGCACCTCCAAATCCGAGACCATGGTCCTCACCTGGAAAAGAGTGGAGTGTCCTCTCCGGGTCGGGAGCGAGGTCCTGCCCCAGGTGGAGGAGGTCAAGTATCTCGGGGTCTTGTTCACGAGTGAGGGAAAAATGGAACGGGAGATGGACAGACAGATCGGTGCTGCATCTGCAGTGATGAAAACTCTGCATCGGTCCGTCGTGGTGAAGAAGGAGCTGAGCCAGAAGGCGAAGCTCTCGATTTACCGGTCCATCTACGTTCCAACCCTCACCTATTGCCATGAGCTGTGGGTCATGACTGAAAGAACGAGATCGTGGGTACAAGCGGCCGAAATGAGTTTCCTCCGCAGGGGGGCCAGGCTCTCCCTTAGAGATAGGGTGAGGAGCTCGGTCATCCGGGAGGGACTCAAAGTAGAGCTGCTGCTCCTCCGTATAGAGAGGAGCCAGATGAGGTGGCTCGGGCATCTGGTCAGGATGCCTCCTGATTCCAGGCACGTCCCACCGGGACCAGATTTTGGAGCATAAATGAATGCCAGGAACAAGGACGTTTCCACACGCCAAGTTTGGATACCGTGTGTGATGACGTATTCACAGGACAAATTGTTCAGCCAGTGATAGTGCACCATTACTGCACTATCAGTGCACCACTTCTGGCAGAAAAAGGAGGAACTTTTTCATGCCCGCATCTGTATGAATAGGCTATATGCATGTCTCCACTACTTCCTGAATTTAGAAGTGCACCTCTGTTTCCTGTCTTTCATTACTGGACAAACTGATTAATCCATGTGTGTCTGGCCAGTTACTGAGTTACTTTGAACTTCTTTTTTAAAAATTGCATTAGATTCACTTCACAATTGACTCGTCTATTTATTTCACCTGTCGTGTTCATGAGCACTTCCCAACACGGACCTTTAATTACAAACGCTGCTACAAACAGGATTTATACACACTCTTTATTATGGGATCCATAATGTCCAGCTGGTGTTAAAACGCCTGTCAATCTCAGAAACGGTGGTAATAAATTCACCTGAAGACAGCGGTGTGATTGCTGCTCTGTGGGAGCCGTTGGAGCATTCACAAACACCATCTAGAAATACCGAAAGATTAAAAATCAGTAAAATGACTAACTGTGAGGTTGTTTTCCACTGCTGCTTGGACTCACGTCCATGTTGAAGCTCAGTTTTCATGTGCTCTCCACTGAATTATGCAACGCTGGCTTGGACTTCACGTGATGATCTTTGTCTCTGACTCGGCAAGGAGTTACAAGTAAAGCAGCTCACAAAAATATGTGACATGAGCATGAACCGTCTTACTCATTTACGTGTCCCGGACAGAGCCTTTAACTCAAACTCTCCAGAGTCAGTCAGTCAAATTCTCCTAGTATAATCAGATTATGATTACAGGGATGGGCATATCCCCCTGGAGTTGATATTTCCATACCAGCTAGATATAATATCAGATTTGATATTTTTTGAATATTGCGATACTGTGCAGATAGATATCATGCAATTTGTTTTCACTTGTGAGAGTTTTAGGCAATAAAATGATGTGAAAGCAGCCAGATTCCAGCTTCTTTGTCACATGATGGTGGTAGCCTATCAGATGTCATGATGATGCTGCTACTCAGTGATGATGATGATGTTTTTGTATTTTTCAGTGGTTTAATGCAGGTTATTGCACATTGCTTTTTTTTTGTGAATTTATAATATTACTATTACATTTTATGTTCAAATATTTTCCACTAAATAAATTTAAATAATCTAAACCTGTACTTACGTTATTTGATAACTGACAGAAGTTTTCAGTCTTGTTTTTGTTTAATTTACTCATCAACATAATTTATTATTTTAAAAACTTTTTTTTTCCAGTACTTCTGTTCTCAAGTTTTACTTTCATTTAAAATTGCCCTTGTATTTAAGATATTAATGCAAACTATACAACCATGTGGTTTTCTTTTAAGGAACAAAAAATATCAGTATCCATATTAGTATTGATGGAAAAAATACCATAAACCACTGGTTTTGTATCGACAGGTAGAACAGGTCCTATTGGGAACCAATAAACTTGCAACAATACAGGACACTTCTACTAATAAATCTGCAACTAAACTGATGTCAACACACCAGGGGCCTGTACGACGAAGCCGGATTAACATGCCCGGGATTTCTCTCTGTTACCTGGGTTGACTTAACCAGACATCTGCGGTCTTGATAAACGGTACTATGAAGCTGGTTATCAACTCGGTAACTCAACCCAGGGTTTTCCAATCTTAATCAGTGCGCGCTCACATAAAAGAGGCGGCGTTGGAAGCATCTGACCAATCGCAGACATGGAGAAACAGAGAGCGACATATTTCACCATGGAGGAGCAGACGATGATACTTAACAAATATGAAGTATTCAGGAACATCATCCAGGCCAGAAGCAACACGGTTGCTGCAGCAAAAACCAGTAAGGAATGCTGGGAGATAATTGCAGACTCTGTTAATGCGTAAGTCCGTGTGATTGTACAATCATAAAACAATATCGGACTCTGATCATTTAGTGTCACTTAATCACACTACAGCACTTCCTCTGTGGATTTCCTTCTCATACTGTACATATAGCCTAGATATTTCCAGGCTTAGGCTCATGCACTTATTGTAACGGCGTGGGTGGGTGTGCACTCCATAAATTCATGTTTTCTGCATGTGCGACCTCTTAACCATATTATTTCAGATGCAACCCCAGCGGCGCAACATGATCATGAGAACAAATACAAGAATATAATCAGCGTCGCCAATGGTGTGCATGAAATTACCATTGAATGAATGAATGAATGATTTTATTGAGTGGGATTTGAACACTGTGCACAATTCAGCTACAAAAATTAAACTATTCAGCTGCATCAGTACAGCACTAATATACGTTTTCACTCGAGGTGAGGCGTTGGTTTATATTAAAATTAATTTATTGAGTCTATTAACCTGAATAAAACCTCAGTGCGATGCAGAGCATCTGTGGTGTTTTCGGTGCGGCTGCGATGCGTTACAATTGTGATGTTCGGCTCCAACAGCTGACAAATGTAACGGACTCCAGCAGAGGAAACCTGCATCTTTCATATAAAGTGTCATCTGGCAAATCAAAAGGGTTGCACCATCTCTGAATATTCTCCTCTCTTCTAAGAGTTCCTCTCATGATCGGCGCACCAGCTTCGACAAGTAAAAGTGGGCAGGCCATTTTCCAAGAGCGCTAATTGGTCAGGGGGTGGTGCTTTTATACTCTGTGATCTCTTATCCAGAACTTAACCTGGTCCGGACCAGGTTAGGCGTTCAGCATAAGTTACCGGGGAGATAGAACCCGATCAGAAGTGAACCAGCGTCATAGGACGAAAAACCCAGGGTTAACCCTGAAGTTACCTCGATAAGAGAAAATCCGGCTTTGTCGTACAGGCCCCAGGAGAAAGTCAAGGGATCACACATACACTTAGCTCCCGGTGCAGAACAGAACAGGGGTGCCACAAATCATGATGGGAAATATTCAAACGAACCTTCAGGACCAATCACACTAGGGCTGTGTTACATCCCAGCTCTGCTAGGGGTTAGGGACGCAAACAAAAGACTGGTTTCAAGATGGAAAAGGTGGAGTGAAGATGTTTTATTGTTCAGGGGTGAATTGAAGCATTAACGAAAACCTGGAAAACTGTAACTGAAAAGGAGATGGGGTTAGCGATGCTGCTCAAAGGAACAAATAAAAAGACAGACAAAGCCTAACACTAAAAAGGGGAACCAAATGGGGAAAACACAAACCTAGGCTATAAACCCAAAAGGGAACGAGCAGCACCATAAACTAAGACCCGAGAACCAAAACCCAACTCCAACAAAAGACCTAGCTATCCCAACTCCAAACTATCAGTGAAAATGACAAAGAAAAGGGGATCCAGCAACTAAACCAACAACCAAACTAAAACACCTGGAAATCAAAACTAAAAGACAAAGTTAGTCAAAGTAAAGTCACCAAAACATAAACTAAGGACAACTGTTGCCAGGCCAAGCAGTTGCCAATGAAGGTGTGCTGGGTTCTTTTGTAGCTGTATGCCAGCTGCTCCAGGTGAGACTGATCAGCAATCAGAGGGTGAGGGAGGAGATGATGGTGATGGGGAGCCAGGCCAAGGAGAACAGAGGGATCAAGCAGGAGGATTTGCATGTAAAATGAAAGACAAAGGGTTAGTAACTTGGTGGTCGTAACAGGCTGCTCAAGTCCAGTCCTCCAGAGCTCCTATCCTGCAATTCTCAGAGCATACCTCTTCCAACACACCTGAATCAAATGGCTAATTTCCTCATGTACGTGTCATTCAGCTCTGCAGAGGCTGGTAATGAGCCACACATTTGATTCAGGTGTATTGGAGAAGGGATAAAACCAAAATGTGCAGGATAGTTGCTCTGGAAGACTGGACTTGGGAACCCCTGAATTACACTATACACTAACAAAACTTCCAAGTGTTAAATTGTTCTGTTCCATGACCCACACAGCCATAATTGTTCATGACAACAGAGTTCATTGTGTTTGAATCAACACTGAAACTTTTAACACCAGAAATTTAACATTTCTGAATTTGCTGTGTACTGTCCATTCATCATTTATTCATTCATTTTCTGTAACACTTATCCAATTCAGAGTCGCGGGGGTCCCAGCTATTATTAGGCGAGAGGCAGGTACACCCTGGACAAGTCGCCAGTCTGTTGCAGGGCTGACACAGAGAAACAGACAACCATTCACACTCACATTCATACCTCGGGACAATTTGAAGTGATCAATTAACCTAACATCATGTCTTTGGATGGTGGGAGGAAGCCAGAGTTCCATGAGGGAACCCACGCATACACGGGGAGAACATGCAAACTCCACACAGGAAGGCCACTGTTGGAATTGTTCACGACCTTCTTACTGTGAGGCTGCGGTGCTAACCACCACACCACTGTGCAGCCCGTCAACCGCCCAAAGACTTTAAAAAATGGACGTAGTATCTGGTCACATCTGAAGAGCTGAAAGTGAAGCCAGTTGGGCGTTTCCCATCGTCGCCATCTTGCCATGTTGCGTGTGTCGTCGCTCTCGGAAAATACTAAAATGGGCAAAGACTGGACTGCTCTGAGATGTGGGGCAAATGATTGACAGCTAGACCAAACTAATCTGAAGTCAACAGAAATGAAAGAAGACAGACAATTTAAAGGTAAGACACGCTCAGACTTGCTGTTAACCAGCTAAAAACAGCTGTTGTGCAGCTCAGCTACAGGCTGAGGCCTTCCTGGGAGCAAGCAGGGAGCTAACAATTAGCCTCTACAGCTAAAACTGACACCCGGTATGCCACCTGTCAATCAAAAGGACACGCCCCTAATCATGTGTAATTTCAAGAATAAATAACATCTAAATGGATGAGTTACGAAAAAAAATTCACCCCCCTAAGGTAAACTAGACCTATTAACCTAAAATATGTTTAAACCAGGCTGTAAACATGTTTGTTCTGCTGTGAACCAGTTTTTTTCTGCTGTGAACATGTTTATTTCTGCTGTGGGCATGTTTGTTTCTTCTGTGAACCAGTTTTTTTCTGCTGTGAACATGTTTGTTTCTGCTGTGAACATGTTTATTTCTGCTGTGAAGTTGGCCTTTTAACATGGGGACTTGCTCTGTTTCGGAGCCAGCCCCTTGCGGATGAAGAAAGAACAACAATTTTTGGGCAACCGAGAAGTAGCTTCCATGTTCTCCAGCTGAGTTTGCCCCTTGATAGGGTCCAAAATTACACTCAGAAATTTACATCAATGCATCATCTATCCATTTTTAGGTGAATGTGATTACTTTGCTTTATTGTTGAAAGGGTTTATTGGAAAGTGAGTTAAAATCAACTGACTGTTTTAATTTATTTATATCTGATGTGACAGCCTCTAAGAGTTGCTGTAAACTCTTATCAGAGCAAAAAATCTGTGAAAAATTCTGCAGAGTCCCATCAAAATCTGATGACTGATATTCTGCATGTGAAATCTGTGATGGTGAAACTGGGAGCACTGGAAATGAAGCCGTTGACCTGAGTGGTGAGTTGTAGAAAGGAAGCAGGGACGTGAGGAGAAGAAAATGATGGACAGCCATCAGATGCTCGCCGTCATCACAACAGGCTCCTCAGGGTCCAAACACCAGCCAAACTATAATGGGGGCTAATCAGATATCTGGCAACCCTGCTGTCGCTGCAGCCGCTGGGACGCGAGTCAGAGTTTCGCACTGCAAGTCATTGATCTGCTGTTTTCAGTTGGTGTAATTAACTGACTGCTAACACAACCATAAAGCTGACAGACGGTCAGAGCAGCTCACAGGAACACATGTTGGCTGCAGCTTTCTGTGTCTCCACACATTTTATCCCCGACTTTTCGCCCGTCATGCACTCTCTTCCCACACATTACCGCCAATCCTGTTAATCAGTTGTGTCTTTCTCATCAATCTCTCCCTCCTTGCCGCCCCTCCTCCTCCTCCTCCTCCGCCCATCTATTTCTCCACAGACAGACGCAGGACTCTTCTCAGCAGATAAAGCTGCTAATTTCATTAATTATGAGCCAATATGCTCCAGTGTGAGTGGAGCAGTAGTAGGCATGAGCTGGCATCTGGTCCACGCTGGCATCCAGGGACGAGGAAAGATGAAGGATAAGAAGGAAGGATGGTGGTTATTTGGAAAAAGGATGTGAAGGACGACAGCATGCAAACCAGAGTTTGTGAGAGACTTTTATGGTGGATTTTACGAGATATCATTCCTGCACACGGCCTTAAACAGCTGTTTTATGAAAACCTGAACATTACTGAGTTACGAGCTCTTTAGCTCAGACAATAACACGCTGATGTCGGTATTAAAATGTCAATATTTAGTCTCAACATTGCCTGCAGTAACACGGGGCTCTTTATAGCTGTGTGATTTACTGTGCATAGGGACGGGCATATCGATTACCATATCGATAAATGAACTTAACCTGTACTTAAATCTCTGATTTTAATCTTATTTTTGTTTTCAATATAATTTATTATTGTTTTAAAAGTGTTTTTGTTTCCTGTACTTCAGTTCTCAAATTATATTTAATATTACCCATGCAGATATTGATGCAAACTGTATCAGGTCAACTGTACAATTTTCTTTTAAAGGTACAGTATGTAAGAATTACTGACATCTAGTGGTAAAGATGGGTATTTGAAAGAAAAGATGTTTTCTTTCAAATGGCTTCATATTCCAAGGACTGTTGTGAATGTATGGTGGCCATCAGTGGCCAAAATTCTCCCAGAAATAAAGATGTTTTCATCTGTCAGTGGATTCAGTGGTCTCAGGTGTAGCTATGACTGTACGATGAGAAACTATTTTAAACTATTTTTAAAAAATAAGTTTTTTAAAGCATTACTTATCCCAAACAATGCTTTAACTCCCATTAAACAAAGCTGGTACAGGAGTTTTAAAGTTCAGAGGGTTCTTATTTCACGCACATTGTTTTGTCCATTCAGGAACACCGTAGTAAAAATGGTGGAACAAATATGGCAGCCTCCATATGTGCACAGCCCGGCAAGTAGATATAAATGACTCATTCTAAGAAAATAAACATATAACAGCTGTTCTAGTGCGGTGATTACACATCAATAAAAACACAGTTTTGAATTATATATCACATTTTTCTGCCATTGACCTTTGATTTTTTACAGAATGTACCTTTTAAGGGACAAAAAGTAATGGTATCAAATTTGTAGTATAGAATAACATACTGATAAATGCTAGGGTGGGAAATCTTGGAAAAATGGTTCGAGCAAGCTACATTTAAAAAAAAGCACATCGCCCGAAACCATGCCTTCAGAGCGAAGGAGCATTGCGCAGATTGGTGAAGAAAACCAACAACAGCCGAGTGGACTCGGGATGCGTAGTTATAGGAACTGCATTCTTAGAACCTCTCTGTCCGAATGTGCCTTTAAAGGCATCGATTGGTTCCTTTTACGGTGCGAATTACCAATTCCTGCCTTTCTGTGCGAATGGCAGGGGTTTGTCAGAGTTTTTACAGAACCGCAGCTCTCACAGAGGTTTGACTTTTTTCCTTCATTTATGAATTATTGACTTCTGTCAGGATGGAAGGACCATTTCACCCAGTATAAAACATATTGTTTCTGAACAGTATTACCAACTCTGGCTTTAATCTCACCTGAACCCCAGCAGGAAGGTGTTCTTGGAGTTTGTCAGCTGGTATTGTCTAGTTGTTAGAAGAAGAAGAAGAAGAAGAAGAAGAAGAAGAAGCTACATGTGTAGCCACAGCTGAAACGTGGCGGCCAACGCTCACCAAGCCTCTCCAATCACTGCCAAAACATTCATACACCAGTGATGCCAACACTGGAGGCAAGGAGGGTGGAGGGTCTTGCCCGTGGACACGAGGGCAGATGACTGGGGGAGTGGGAATCAAGCCGCCGATGCTCTGATCACTGGACGATCTGCTCTTCCACCCTTTGCCACCCGTGTGTGTATCCCCCCCAGAGACTGAACCAAAAGTCGTCATCACTGCTGCAGAGTGACACAAAGTTCACCTGCAAGACGTCGGGTTTGTCGACGTCTCTGCTGAGCTGTGCGTCCCTAACAGGTGTGCCCCTCACGCTACGCTGCCTCCCAGCTCCATCTTCCTCTCCAACGTGCACCAACAGCAGCCCAATCAGTCGCGCTTCACGTCCAGCGGATGGCAGCGTGAGCGGAGGCGCATGTGTTTCTGCTATTAATAGTAATTGTGTGTGTAAACTGTTTCACATCAGCCCACTCATCACAACAGCTGCCCTGCAAATCAGCACAGGCTGCTGCAGCTGATGACTAGTGTGTGTGTGTGTGTGTGTGTGTGTGTGTGTGTCAGGGAAGCAAACACATCCTTTTTTTTACTACAGTGTGTGGACTGATGTGACATGTGAGTTTTATTTGACAATAGAGACCAACTGCACTTTTATCAGTGGATTACTGTCATTTCATTGGTTGATAAATATCGGTAACAGTCCGGATATTGGAGGGAAGCGACACTCGTGGATGTGTGTGTGTGTTGTGTGACTTCTTCATACGAGAACGACCCAGGTTGTTAAATTGTACTCATAAGCCAGCAGTTAAATGTTGGTTAATGATGCTCCCAGAAAGCCAGAGGGACAGGCAGCCGAGCGACCTTTGGACTCCGCGGAGTGTCCTCAGGATAATCCCTGCTCATAAATATCTCCCCGTTCTTCCTGCACGTACACACTTTCACGCACTGACACGCTATAAAGTGGCGCTCCACACACAAACACAGAGCCAGTGGTTTTTATCCTACTGTAGGAAGGTTGTTTAGTCCTTCAGGGTCAGCAGTGGCTGTCGCAGTTGTTTCTGTGTGCGCACACACGCAAACGCACACGCGTGTCCGCCGGCCCGGCCACAGACGCCTTGCTGCGCCTCATGATTAGCACTGCCTGCTCCATGCCTTTGTTTTTTGCTTTGTTTGTTTGCCACTGTGCAGAAATATTTCTGTGGAATCTGGCGTGATTGCACCACAGGTCAGCGACACCCATCCATTACAGCGAAGAAGAGCCTTGTATTTAGACTGCCTCAGCGGCAGCTATATTTATCAGTGCATGCCTGGCCGGGCCCCGCAGAGCAACTTTACGGCTGAGCTTTCCCCACACATTCCAGCAGCCAACAATACACTTCTGAAACTGGTCCGAAAAGGAGCGACGACTCCATAAACCAGAGCGAATCGCTGCAGGGATGAGAAACAACGCTCAATCACTATTTCTGCTGCAGATGAGGAGCTGAAGGAGGTACTTCCAAATAAGACACTTGAAATAAGTTGGTTCCACAAGCTGAAGTGTCATGTTATGCAAAGCCCAACATAAACCAGGATATGACTTGTTTCAGGGACTCTGACTACTGTGCAAACATAGCGCATGGAAACAGACATGATGGATAACTAAAAACATTCATGCCATTGCAACCCGCCTTAAAGGAACAAAACTTTTTATTAAAAAAAGCCTCAAACTTCTTTTGTAGCAGTGACACTTGCAGACTGGAGGAGTTCGTATTACCTGCAAGCAGGGCTGTAACCAGGGTTTTAACAACACTCAGGTCCACCTCCCATCACTGCCTACACATCTCTAGAGACTAAACAAGGACCAAATCTTACTCAGAGTGGAAGCAACTTGTTTTACACAAATCACTCCTTCTTTAGCTTCTTCTCTTGTCTTTGTTCTTGATCTGGTCTGTTTTCTTTTTGTTTGCTTTCTGTCTTCTTTTTTATCTTCTGCCAAAGTACACTATATTGCCAAAAGTATTTGCTCACCTGCCTTGACTCACATACTGTATGCATTGGTGCAAAAACGGGGTATGCAGCAAATGTGGCGCAAAGGGGCGCTGCACTGGCGGGCGGGCGCCAAATCGATGGTGGATAATGTATTCAAATATTGCATTTTCTTTATAAATCAGCTTTTGTGCATGTGTAAATGATATAATCATCAATAACTGAGGCACATTACTGATTAGCACCCCCCTCATCCTCTCACACCCTCCATACGCTGGGCGCTCCAGCGTGCACGGTACGCACTCGAGGGAGTGTGCGCGCGACACAGAGGGGTAAACTTAAAGGGGAAGTTCAGAATTTTTGACATAGGGCCTCATTTACAAGTGAGCCAGAATACTACTTATCACCGAAGACAGTTTCAACATATCTCATCCCGTTATTCTAGTTCCAGGAGGTTGCTGATGCTAATGCTAGTGGAAGTCAGTAGGAATCTGCTAGCCTGTCATTAAAACCAATCTTATCCTCTCCACAGAACATCTGAGGCAAATCCATAAGCCTATCTGTGTAAATGCCGTGTTAAACTCGTAAACTCATGTGTTAAAAAAGTAAAACTAGCCTTGTATGACAAATTTTGAATGACATATTGAGGAACTAGCTTCTTACCAGCTTACTACCTTTGCCAGTATATTTCGGTTTATAGAGGCATGGTGACAGTTAGTTTGATGAAAAAAGTTTGAAATTATCTTCAAAATCCGACATATCCTCATGCCTTTCAGACGTGGCCATATTTTAGACTTTATATTTGTGTAATCAAATTCCTTCATGCACGTAGCAGCAGATGACATCAAGTTTCTCAGCAGCAACAATCAAAATGCAACGAAACGCAGGTTAGTTTTATTTGTAACATTATTCTGTTAATACGGCATTTACACAGATAGTCTGAAGTTAGAAATGATTTGCCTCGAATCTTCTGTGGTGTGGATAAGATTGTTATTAATGACAGGCTAGCAGATTCCTATTGACTTGCACCAGCATTAGCATTGGCGACCCACTGGAACTACATAACAGAATGAAATATGTAGAAACCGTCTTCAGAGATAAGTAGCATTCTGGCTCACTTCTAAATGAGGCCATACGTCTAAAATCCTGAACTTCCCTTTAATATAACAATGCAGTCTGCAGCAGCAAACACTGCACCTGAGGATAATTTGGACGTACGGATGTGATGGCTGAGAAAATCTAATCTCTAAAAAGTGCTTGTGATGCTGCATGGCTTCAGTTTCTGCCTATTATCAGACAAACACACACATGCAGAGGGACAAGTACGTTTGCAGGCGCTGATTCCCTGAATAATGCAGGAAAAGAGAGAAGTGAGGGAATGAATGTGTGGCACATTTATAAATACATTATTTTAATTCTATACTTTAATTTAATATGATAGTGTTTTCTGCATATGCATATGGTCTCGAACTTGTGTGACTGTATATGTGCGTGTGTGTGCATCTGACCTCTGGTTTGCTTAATGTGCATGCAGCAGATAAAACATGAAACTGAAGCAGGGAGGGGATGAGAGCAGAGGTGAATCAGGCAAATCATCACTTTCACTTAAAAACACTCTCATTATGTGCAGTCATGAATTATTTTGTACCAAAACACTAATTTTGCATTAGACTTACAGTATGCTGATTGTGCAGCGCAGGAATATTCATACACTCGTGGGGATTTTGGATCCACCACACCGTGTTTTTTTCCATTTTAGTGATGCTTCTTTGGCACGGAGCGTGCACGGTGAATATAGGTCATATACGCAGTGGGCTCGCTGGTGGTAGAGGATGGCACCGCGGGTCTCCAAGCGCCAGCTCCTGCACCAGGGGAGAAGTTCCTCTGCCATGCCTTGGCTGGAGTTTATCCCCCCCCCCACCACCACCCCACACGCACACACACACATACACACACACACTGTGCTGCTATTAATACAGCCACAGCCGGTTTAATATTTAATTGCGTTGATGGACTGCATCTGTGCTGCTCTGTGATGCAAACATTATTATACATACTAAGTGGCTTAATTGTAATTAGAGCTGAAAATTTAATTAAACTCAACAATAAAGGAGATCGCAGCCTTTTTTTTTTTTTTCCCTGAGCAGACCCTTTCTTCCCCTTCACTGCCTTTTAACCCCGTCAGCGCTGCTTCTGTCCAGATGCTCCGTCTGCTCGGCTGGTTTCATCACATTCATTCAAGAAAAGGAACAAAATACTCCCAGTCAACAAACAAATATATCCCGATTAGAAAAAATTGGGGGAAAAACATTTTTTTCTCAATAGAAACAAGAACAAAAAATGATTTTTTTTCCATGCAAAACCTGCTAAAGTCAGAGGTTTGCTGGAGTTTTACAACATAAAGCATAACTGAAAACCGCAGAAAATAAAAATATAAAACATACAAGACCAGAATAAAAACAAGAGATAGAACTAAACCCAAACTCTATTACACAAAAACACAAATTATTACATCATACCACAAAAATAGGCAAATATATTTCATTTTAAAATGTTTTATGGCTTAAAAATGTCAGGTGCATATCACGCTTACATGGACAATGTTGCAGCTGCTGCTTTGACTAATCGTGTTGTCTTTCATGCATTTCCATGCAAATCACCTGTCACCAACCTCTGCCTGGGATTGAACGCTACTGGACACACCCCGACTCCTGGTCTTCAGGTTGCCTGATGTTGTAGCCCACCACGCATCATCGCTGCTGGGAGCCCTGAAAATAAAAACGTCTGTCTTCTTTCGCGAGGGCAGATTGTTTGGTGGCGAACGGTTTGCCCTCCGCTTGCTGGACCTTGATAGATAATTTAGACCAGATGCTTTGTTACTTTTTTTTGTTATTGTTTCTTACCGTTGTTCCGGTAGTGTTTAATCCAAGGGGCAAAGTCCGCTGGAGGACAGTGAGCGTACTTCCAGGTTGCCCAAAAATTGTAATTCATCCGTCATCCACTGGAGTCTGGCTTTAAAACAGAGCGAATCCCCACACACACCATGTTAAAACGGCCAACCTCACTTCAGAAATAAACATGTTTCCTGCCTGGTTCAAAAAAATCATTTGAGGTTTCATAGGTCAAGTTTATCTTCATGTCAACTGTGAGGGGGGTGATTTTTTTATTTTACAACTCATCTGTTTAGATGTCATTTAATCTTAAAATCCTTTTAATTGACAAACGGCAGACCAGAAGCTAGCTTCCAGGCCGGCAGGTCCTAGCTAGTTCCTTGTTTGCTCTCTGTAAGGTCTTGGTCTGCAGCAGAGTAGCAAAATGGTGGTTTTTAGCTGCTAACAGCAAGTCCAAACATGCCTTACCTTTATCCCACCGCTTAGGAGGCTAATCTTCGTTAGCTCTTGTTAGTTTCGAGGTAGCTTAGTTAGCATTTAGCCCAGAGTACATTTGCTGTTAATCATTTTCCCCAAGGCCACGCTTTGGCCATTTTAGTATTTTCCGTGAGTAACGACACACGCCACACAGCAGGATGGCGCCCAACTGGCTTCACTTTCCCCTATTCAGATGTGACTGGATACTACCTCCATTTCTTTTACAGTCTGTGGTTTAACACGCTCATTTCCAAGTATCGCCCTTACAGCGTGGGCATTGGTTTATTGAAGGTGGAGTCCTTAGTTAGTCCTTAGTTAGAGTCCTCACTGTTTCTGTCTGTAAAGAACACTATTCAAACTGAGAGCCCCTCCCCTCGGGCTCATGGCCACATCGGACATTTAAAAAGTCAGACTATTTTTCGCAAACACTGTAGAGCAATGGTTGGTAGTCGGTGGTGCTAACACCACCAATTTGCTTCACCACCGTAGCCGAAAACATGTAGAATATCACAAACGTCTTAAGCTAAGATCCACACCCTCCAGCTAAATCTGCTAGTAGCAGTCAGACATCCATTCAAGACACGTTCGTTTAAGGGACCATGAAGGAAAAAAAAAAAAAAAGAAGAAAGCAGTGGGTCGAAATACATTCTACCTCATCAAGGACATGGTCCCTAAATACTGACGAGAAAAACGGGTTCAAGATGACGATAAAAACTCTGGATCCCTGGTATGTCCTGCCAGAGAGAAGGGTCTATCTGCGGCTCGCAAGACAGGGGCGTGTCGTAGTGTGGGCGTGTCGTAGTGTGACGTCACACTACGACACGCCCACTACATCGCTGGGAATCACGGTAAACCACGCGAGACAACCAAAAGCTAACAGGAAGTGAAGTTAAACAGCTAAACACTTTGAAAAATGGCGGACCGAATGCATACTTTGACTGTAAGTATCAACGTGTTTTTATTTTATACGTATGTATGTATGGTTTTAGCAAGTAAGATGTATTTATCGTAATATAACTGGAGAAATACAACGAGGCCAGCACGTTGGTGAGGAAACTCAAGGTTTCGGAGGGTTATTCATCTTACGTCGTTAAGCTAGTATCAGTCAATGTTGTAAAATAGCCAGCAGTACAACATTTTTCTCATTGTAGTCTTGGGTTGCAATTTAAAATCAATAGTATAACGGCAATTTCGATTAATATTACCAGCAGAACGGTGACATGACCTGGCCATATTAGTTAATAGACAGGTCGTCTGCAAAGGTTTATGATGTATGATGTACCATTGGTTTATAGTTATTCATATTTGCAGTCAAACTCGTACTTCCTACTACTGTCGCAATGAATACGATTTTCTGAATAAATGAATGCACAAACTTTGTTTCCTATGTATAAAGAAGTTAGCAACACAGTGCAGGATAGAGGATTGTGGCGTCAACAAGTCTTTTCCATGTCATGTATTTGTTCTGTCCAGCCACTGAACCAGGTGATTCCAATCAGCTCGATTTAATTCATTATGCTGATTGGAGTCACCTGGTTCAGTAGCTGGACAGAGCAAACGCATGCCATTCCCACCTTTGCAGTACAAACAAACAATTTGTATTTTTCTCCTGAGAGTTTAGCTATGTGCCTCTAACATGTTTCTTGTCAGAGTAACAACAATTATCTGACCATAGTTAGTTGGAATTGTGCACAAATGTATGCTTATGTTTTCTTTCAGCTTCATCCTACCATTGTCAAAAATGGAAATTATCCTCAAGTGGTTTCTGCGGGCCAAAAATATATGTGTGTAATCTGTTTGAAAAATGGAGACAATGCATATATTGTTGCCCACATGCAGACCCACGACAGGGCAGCAGTTCACCATGGAGGTATGTTTTAATTCCTTGCAGGTGTTGTGCAATTCTAAATTTATTTATCTCAGGTCACAATTTTTTTTTTACCAATGGCTGCATATTGAATGTGTATAATAATCTGGTGCATGAATTTTTTGTAAATGCAATTTATATTTTTTGCAGGCTATAGATTTTTTAAGTGCCTGCGTGGTTGTTCGAAAACACCACACTATCATTGCTGCAATTGTGACCGTACAGTCACCAGTAAGCTCTTATTCATCAAGCATCTTAACACCTGCAGCAATGTGGCTACATTAGGTAATCTTTTAAGATATTTTTATGCATGCACCTTCTTTTCTCACAGTTTTGAGTTTAAATATGCTTGCTTTGTCTCTCCTCCTCTTTCTGCCACTGTCTCAACAGCAACGGGTGCCCATGCAGCCTCCTCTGACTGTCATGCCACTTGTCCCTCACCTGCCCCCACTGCCCTATATGCTGCCAGTGCTCTTGTAGCCTCCTCTGCCTCAGAAGCTTCCTTTTCCTCTCCTGCCAGCGCACTCGGAGCATCCGCTCCCTCTCCTGCCAGCGCACTCGGAGCATCCGCTCCCTCTCCTGCCAGCGCACTCGGAGCATCCGCTCCCTCTCCTGCCAGCGCACTCGGAGCATCCGCTCCCTCTCCTGCCAGCGCACTCGGAGCATCCGCTCCCTCTCCTGCCAGCGCACTCGGAGCATCCGCTCCCTCTCCTGCCAGTGCACTTGGAGCTTCCTCTCGTTCCTATAATTATCCAACAACTTCCACTCTTCCCAGCAGAATTGAGTTTGTGAAATCAAGGCCAAAGAAAACCACTTGCACCTTTTGTAATTTGGTTGTTAACAAAAAAAACATAAAAGTACATATCCAAAGACGCCACACCTCAGCAATCACGGACATAACATCAAGTCACCACCTGCCATCACAATGCATAGACAAAAGGAATGGTATATTTGCTGTCAAAAGAACATTTTCCGGGCCACTTACACCAATTCATGTTCAGAATTGCACCTGGGGAGAGAAACATCTAATGTTGTGTGAGGTAGAGCAATGTAGACGAGCAGGGGAGTTTGCCAGAAGAAGTGGCCTGATGGGATTTCTGTGCATGCATCAGAAATCAATTTCTTTTTGTCCCATTTCTTCAGGAACACATGTAACCCTTAAAGAAGAGGTTCTGAAGGACATGGTTGATAAAAGGTGGATCTCTGAGAACACCAAGCGTGTTTGTCTGTCTCAACAAACAGCTGCTGAGTCTGAGGGATGCCCTCTGAGTGAAGAGATCACTCTTGAAGAAGGATCATCTAAACTGTTTGTGTCTGTGAAGGACAAGGAAACGTCATACTACTCAAGGCTAGGCAGAGTAGTGGTGTATTTTGACCGAAAAAAAAAATACTTGGCACTGCCCTTGTTCAAAGCAGAAGAACAGCTGTCTGCACAAATCTATTGCAAAATGGCATTTGAATCAAACGCATCCACAGCTTTTTCAAAAAGTGAGGTCCACTGATTCAGATGTGTTTGAAGTTTTTGACAAAGATGGACAAGATGGGCAGACCACGGGGGTTGATGCCACATCTATATATCCACCAGAAGGAAATGGTCTGACGACGATGATTGATTATTTGATGAAGAACAAACGATTACCAGCTGTCCTCCCAAAAGAAGTCAGTTCTCTATCAACTTTAAATGCATTGCCACAGCACCTAATTCCTCAAGAGGCCTTTTGTGCGTTGTGTCCAGGAAAGGCCCCCCTTTCTGAACCAATCTTGGTATCACAGAAGGCCAAGATTGTCATGTTCACGGGTGTAGCAGGTCTGTATTTTGAAGAAATGTATAATATCTGCAAATTCCAGTCTAATCAAAGATTTAATTTCAGGAGGATGTTTCATGGATCTAGGGAAATGGCTGAATATCAGATTAATATATTTTTTGCCCTTACAAAGTATTTTTTTCTGGTATTGTAGATGTATCTACATATTGCAAGAGGTGCGGGAAATGTGGAACGTTCTATCGCTACCAAGAATGGACTGAGGGGCTGCACAACTTTGATGACCACGTAATTCTGGCATTGCATCTTTGCCTTTTCCTGAGACAGTCTGTGCAGGTATTCTTCATTTATTATGTTTTAATTCCTTAAATCAACTGAATACTTCTGTACATGTTTTTTGCTATATTAAGCCATTTGTCCTAAAATGCAAAAGGATCCACCACTGAGTTATTGCAGTCAATCATATTGAAATTTCTCCTATGTTATTGTCTAAATATGATTGTCTAACATTTCCCTAGAATCACACTGCAGTTGGGAGGGCTATTGATATTCTCGAGCAAACAAACGACACAAAATTTCCGAACCATGACTCCATTGTGCATGCATATATGCACTTTGAGGCTCTTACAGCACATGGTTATGGTTATTCTTGTGTGAACTGTGGGATCCATCCACCCGTCGTAATTATGGACTTGCATAAGAAGGGAGTTTTCAGTATGCCAGGTAAGTTTTATTTATTGACATTTACAATGTAATAACACAACACTGATTTCATGGAACAGGTCTAACCACCTGTCTTGCAGTGAGCGACCTTGAAGTTCCCCCGTCTGATTATGACGGACATGTGGATGCTGAG
Organism: Atherinomorus stipes; assembly: GCA_023101725.1. Taxonomy (NCBI): domain Eukaryota; kingdom Metazoa; phylum Chordata; class Actinopteri; order Atheriniformes; family Atherinidae; genus Atherinomorus; species Atherinomorus stipes. The sequence continues at coordinate 3,990 of JALJCO010012559.1, read as the reverse complement.
GAATTCTGGCACTCTATTGAGAGAGAGATTGTTTGCAGAGGGTTTCTAAAAAGTAAGTTGTAGCCCTTAATGGGTGTATGACGTGAGTATTCCACATAAGAAATGTTCAGAGATTTTTCAGTGTATTGTCTCTTGGAATAATGCATGTGTGCATTTGTGCTTTTGTCAAATGTTTCTAACATAAAATCTGTCGTTTCCCCATGAAGGTAATCAAGCCAATCCCTTTAAAGTCTCTCCTTCATTTGAGAAATGGGCGCCATGGATTGGGCCTCACACGAGAGCTGACAAAGTCCTCCTGAATACAGAGTATGCAAAAGTTGCACCAAAAACCTCACTAGCAGAAAAAAGTGGATGTTGAGATATCGGAGGAGCATCTGTCAACTGAATTAATGAACTTGAAGGTGAACTTGAATATTTTATTTGCATGTAATACCTATACAGACATTGTCAAGTCATTTAGATTATTTGAAAGGGGGAAAAAACATAGTTTTCCATCATAGCTTTTTGTGTCTGTGTTTACATAGGTTGATACTTTGAGGAGGCTTGTTCGCGAGTGTGGCATGGACTCCAAGGGATCTAAAATGGACCTTCTCCTGCGTTTGAGGGACGGGATGAAAACCAGGAGCACCTACGACAAAGTCTTTCAAACAGTTTGGGGAGCATCAGGTAACAAGAATGTTTCTGTTCCAGTACACTTGGTACCTAACCCTTGCAGCACCACTTGACTTCACTGTTGTAAGTTGGACACATTTCCTTATTGTCTAACATAAATATGTCAAAGGGTAAATTACTGTTTAAACATGACTGTTAAGATCATTAAGGCCATATTGCAACATTGAAATCAACTTGTGCATAAAGTTAATTGTTGTGTGGATGTGCTCTTCCTTTGAGGATGACATGCCAGCTCTGCGTAGATGGTGGTGTGTATTGCTGGTGGAAAACCTACACCTGGAAGGGTAAGATTTGAATCCATTACCCTTTGTTAGTTGAATTGAACAAATCTTTATTGTTCACCAGCATGGAAAATTGTCTTCAGCTCACCAGACAGAACTACAATACAGACACTAAAAGATGATAAAAGCAACAATTGAGAACATTAATGCAAATAAAAGGGGTCCAGTAAATGCATAAATATATAGAGCACTTCAGGCCATGTGCGTGGATGTTTACTTCGTTCAATTTAAGAGGGAGGGCATTTTTTTTTTTTTTTTAAAGTTCTTTGAAAAGAAGCTCTAGCCAGGGGAATCCTGTAGTACCTCACAGACTTCAGAGGCTCTAACTGACTGGACAAAGATGCCCACTACTACAATAGGTTTTATGCACAGCTCTAGTATTTCCTCAATTTAACACCTCAGCAAATGGTCAGACACCTGGATTAACTAATTCATCCATTTATGAAAGACGGGAAACAAAGGTGCAGTATTAAGTTCCAGAAGTACTGGAGCTGTGGATAAAGCCAAATCTCTTTGCCTTCTTCCTTGTCCTGTCATAATTGATGTGAGCCAGAGGTTTCAGGGATTTCTCCTTGTAACATTTTCACTGTTTTCAACTTTGTGTTTCACTTGAAACTCAAGTGACAAAACCAAGCACATAGGGGAATGGTCTTTTGATTTGACAATTAAATGTATATTTTCAAAAACAAGGACTTTGAGACAATGACATCTTTTTATGCTCATTTGAAAGCCTGTGTTTGAATATTGTAAAAGCATTGTTGGGCAGTTTATGGGCACACATTTTTTTACACTGGCCTGTGAGAATTGTGTTCTGTTTCTCTCTGAAAGTGTCGTCCTCCCAGTTTTGACTTGTTTTACTTTTTTTTTTCTTCAGACATGGAAGGCCATTTGCTCATTTCACAGAAGAGGGAAGAGACAAGGTCAAAGGACTTCTTTGCCAATATTCAGAGTGAAGAGGAAGAGGGAGCCTAATGAGACTAATGTAATTGGGGGGGGGGGGGGGGGCGCGCATCATAATCATTACTGGGGATATTCATGGTGGCCATTAACCTAACCTAAGGGCCAAACTCTGGCTTCCTTTGTCAGCAGGAACCTTGGACAATGGCAGACCACTGCTACGCCAAAAATCCGCGAATTGACCATCAAACAGAGTTGGTAAGGGACTGACCTCATTGTAGATTATATACAGAATGCATACATGATTATAATAATTATTTCCATGCTAATGTTGTTTAGAATGTGCAGATAATTCTGAGCTGCTGGAGTTTGGTGAGAACCAAATGATGAACGCACAGTTTTTAGGATTCTGTGAAATGTTTTCAAATTTCAGGAAGCGGTAAAAGAAGCAGAGAGCGTGCGCAAACGTCAGTCTGCTGAACTGATCGAGTGGATGAAGGGGAGCGCTTCAATAAGGGAACACCTTGAGGTAAGTACAGTTGTAATTTTAATTATTCAAACCCTCCCATTGAAGTAAAAAAAATTTCTGCCTGTTCAATAAGTTCAAATTGACAAGTTGTGTCACACATAATGAAATTAATATTTCTATTCTCAATACTAACATGGCCTCGGAGCACCACCTTACTTATTTGATATGTAATGCAAACAAGGAAAACCATTAGTCTTAAAAGTGATCAGTTTCAGGACGCTTTCATGAGTTCTGGCTTGAATTGACCTTCATGAATGATGCATCAGAAAACCACAAACAATGACTAGTTAAGATGAAATGGAGTTTTTATTCACTATTTAGCCTTGTCTTTAATTGGAGGGTATAAATACTTTTAGGGGTATATATCAGCCTGAGAAGATAATCACCATAGAAGTATTTACTAGGGGTGTAAATCGCTGGTTTAATCACGGTACAATATTATGTTTAGGATCCACCTGTTGATATAAAGCAGTATTACAAGTAATAAACAAGGTTGTTTCTTAACATAGTGTTAAGCCTTGCAGTGCAAAACCATGAACATGGATTTTAAAATGCTGTCGGGACTTTAAAAAAATCAATTTTTCTATTTAAAAGTTTGTTTCATATCGATTTTTGATCGATACATGATTTTTGGATCAGTTTACGATCAATACATCATTCTATATCGATATAGATTGTATTGTTATACCCCTTGTATTTACTTTTCAAATTGATAGTTTTTGGAAAATTTAATTAAATTTGAGTCATCCTCTCAATATGGACCATCACCATCCTCTAAATTATTGTTTTCAGGCTATCATAACTGGGGATTCAGCGTCACCTTGGCAAGCCAGGAAGGAGAGGCCAACCCTGTACTTTGAAGATGAGCAGCTTGATGAGGTTGTCTCATTCTTGTTTAACATCATTGATGAGACCCCAAGAGCGACACCTCAAGAAGACTGGGTTGACTACATTATGAATGTGCTTTTACCAGAAGTATGACATTTTTTTGGCTTGCATTAAATAAATATTGGCACTGTATGATTTTTTTTTTTGACATAATGGCTTTTCATATCACATCTCACACCTGTAGCTGAAGGAACATTAAAATAGAACAATATAGATGTGTAATGTTAAATTTCTTTAGAGCATTCAGACCCACAGTCTGTGACCCAGGCTCTGAGTGTTAAATCTTACAGAGCCTCTTATAAGATTTTACACAAGAAATATCAAACTGGACACACCATAATTTAAGGCTACATTTGGTTCAGTGACTTTTTTTCCCTGAATTTCACAAATGTTGATCATCATAGGTGACCGTTCACACCCTGGCTGAAAAATTAAACATACCAGTGCAAGAGGCTGTTGCCAAGTTCAAAATGGGGCCACAGTATGAACCATGGTAAGATTGTTTCATAAGTTTGGTGATACACATTTCAATGTATACTGCAACATCTAATTGAAAACTTTTTTTCTTTTTCTCTTTTTTTTTTTCTTTTTCTCTTTACAGTGAACTGAAAATGATGGCAGCAAGCTTGGAGAGGCACATGTCTGAGGAGGCTGCTGCGAAGATGCAAGTTTTCCGAAGGGATATGGAAAGGGCCCTCTCCTCTGAGGCATTTCTGAATCGGC
>JALJCO010012558.1:0-44958 GCA_023101725.1 Atherinomorus stipes | reverse complement strand
GCTGAACTGGTCTGCCTGCAGTCCAGAGTCCGGCTGCTGAACTGGTCTGCCTGCAGTCCAGAGTCCGGCTGCAGAACTGGTCTGCCTGCAGTCCAGAGTCCTGCTGCTGAACTGGTCTGCCTGCAGTCCAGAGTCCTGCTGCAGAACTGGTCTGCCTGCAGTCCAGAGTCCGGCTGCAGAACTGGTCTGCCTGCAGTCCAGAGTCCTGCTGCAGAACTGGTCTGCCTGCAGTCCAGAGTCCGGCTGCTGAACTGGTCTGCCTGCAGTCCAGAGTCCGGCTGCAGAACTGGTCTGCCTGCAGTCCAGAGTCCGGCTGCTGAACTGGTCTGCCTGCAGTCCAGAGTCCGGCTGCAGAACTGGTCTGCCTGCAGTCCAGAGTCCGGCTGCAGAACTGGTCTCCCTGCAGTCCAGAGTCCAGCTGCTGAACTGGTCTGCCTGCAGTCCAGAGTCCAGCTGCAGAACTGGTCTGCCTGCAGTCCAGAGTCCGGCTGCAGAACTGGTCTGCCTGCAGTCCAGAGTCTGGCTGCTGAACTGGTCTGCCTGCAGTCAAGAGTCCTGCTGCTGAACTGGTCTGCTGCAGTCCAGAGTCCGGCTGCAGAACTGGTCTGCCTGCAGTCCAGAGTCCTGCTGCAGAACTGGTCTGCCTGCAGTCCAGAGGCTGGCTGCTGAACTGGTCTGCCTGCAGTCCAGAGTCCTGCTGCTGAACTGGTCTGCTGCAGTCCAGAGTCCGGCTGCAGAACTGGTCTGCCTGCAGTCCAGAGTCCTGCTGCAGAACTGGTCTGCCTGCAGTCCAGAGGCTGGCTGCTGAACTGGTCTCCCTGCAGTCCAGAGTCCTGCTGCTGAATAGTAGTTAGCAAGGTTGGTCTCCTCGGTCCAGATGTTGACAGGCTGCACATCTGGGACGACGGACCTGAAACTACTGGAGCTGCTGCCGCAGCTTAAAGCTGAGATGATTCTTTCCATATAAACGTACATTTCTCATCATCAACGTTTGATTTTTGTTCTGTTGTAAATATTGGTCTGTTCCTCCTCCCCTACTGGTCTGAGGCAGCAGCTTCAGGAAGTCCAACGTGGAGAAGCTGGAGAACTCTAGATCTTCAACATCTCAGCGTTTTCTGCCTCTTCATTCAGTCCCAGTCAGACTCCTTGATGGGGAACTCGGGCTCTAAGGAATCTGACTTCCTGGAACTGAATATTTGGATGTCTGAGCCCACCGTCCTCCTGCAGGACCAACTGGACCATCGGATCAGGTGTAGTGAAACCGGTTTGTTACTGTTTTTGTCATTTTTTCTTTGTTTGTTTTAATCAAAACAGGTCTAAATAAGGTGCAAATGAGATCTTGGATCTCAGTGAGACAAGCTGTACAAATAAAGGGGAAATTAAATGGAAATGGTGTTTTCTGACAGGAACAGAGAACCTGGAGGAGGAGATGGCGAGTGACTCACTCCTACTCTGAGGTTTAAAGCAGAACTCAGTAACTTCAGCTCGGGGCTCCCCCTAGTGGCGTCCTTTCACTGTCGTAAAGTTCAACCCCCCTTACACCCCCACAGCACACAGACGGCTTCTCTACCTGTCTTTCCTCTATTTTGATTCCTGAATATATTTCTAAGCGTTTACTAGCTTGTTGATGCTACTTTGCTGCGTTGGTAGCAGCACCACGTCTCCCTCTGCTCAAAGCAAAGACCTGTTTCTTCTGAAACGGGACGTTTTACCCGCGATTTGCGGGTAAATATGCCGTGGATTATATTTTTCTCTGGTGTTGGCGGGTAGCAGGTAAAAATACAAACTTTTATTTACTTTTTGCGGACGTGACAAGTGATTATTGAGCCTGAAGCAGTGATGCTTCACCCGGCGCCCAGGCAGCGCAGCTACGTGAATCACTCTGGTCCAGCAAAGAGTTGGTTATGAGAGCCAGGAGCCGTGTTTAGGTGGTGGAAGCTAAAGAAATGTTTTCTTTGAATTAGCGCTGGTAGTCTGGTTCAAATCAGCGCTGGAAGCAGCTCGGTAGATAGGGGACCTGAGTACCGTACAGCGGTTTCTGTTGTCACAAGTTCTGCTCGGGTCGGCGCAGGCAAAGTTGTATTTAGCTGCTCGCAGGCCAGAGGCCCCGGCGGGAGGGGGGGAAACATTGAATCGCTCCGTAAACACTTTGTTTAGCCCCACGGGGATTCCGAAAAGCATTTATTGAGGTAAAAAAGTTACTGAGTTTCCCCTTTAACTGGCAGGTCAGCTGGCTCATCAAGATCCTTCCTCTCCTCTTCTCCTTCTTGTTTTCCCTCTTCATCTCTAAAACATGTCATTGCACTGCTTTTCTTTTCTCTCATACATCTGCTGAGTGAAAACCCACTGATGGTTAACATGATGCTGAACTGAGTCAACAGACATGAGACGAGGTGTAAACAGCTGCTGGGTGAGGACCTACGCCGCCCCTGAGTTGAAACAGAGCAGCTTTATAAGCAGAACATCAGAGAGTGAGGAGTGGAGGTGGTACCTCGGAGCTGGTAGTAAGCCTGGTGGCTGGCCAGGACTTCCTCCACCGTCTCCTGGGGGCAGATCCTGACTCCGGAGTGCAGGAACACCGACCTCCTGGGTCGACGCTGGCTGAGTTCAAACCCCGAAGCTCTGCTGTGAGTGGACGCCTTCAGCAGATCCACCAGGCGCATCGAGCCATCCACCTCTGGCCTGGGGCCACCATCTGAGCGGGAAACAGGCCAGTTAATCAGGGTGAAAACAGGGGAACCCCAGACCAGATCCAAGTCTCATCCAAAGCCCCGGCAGGTGGGTGTTAACTACAAAGAAGAATCTGCTCGAAGCTGAAGGTGGCTTAACAATGCAATCTGAGTCATGATGCAGCAGGGAAACATCTAAAACTTGCGGGACACTGGTGTAAGAGGTCTGGAGCCGGTGATCCCTGGTCTACAGGATGGTGGAAGGTCTTTATAGGTAGATTTTGGGAACTTTATTGACAAGATGTCAGTATTTTCAGTGTTTTCGATTTTAATTTCTGAGTTTTGACTTGTCTACTGCACACTGACCTGCAGCGGAGTCGCTTATGTCTGAAAGATCTGCGGTTAACTCAATTCAATTCAACATCGCTTATTGTTCACGTCTGTTTAAATCAACATCATATAGCCAAATCATTAATCTACTTATTTTGACATTAACAAAGGGAACAGGAAGCAGATTAATCTGATATAACCTGCCCCTTCTCAAGACAAAACAAAAATATTCAAACAAAACAAGGAATTTCAACCCCAGTCCAAAACCCTGCAGGGTCACCAAACATCTACTTATAGTATAGAAATATAATCTTATCATATGTTTCTGCCACTTGCTTCAAATATCTTGGAATAACTTACCAATGTTTTGTTCTTATACTTTTTTAAAATTTCAGGATATTTGTACTGGATTTAAAGTCAATGTTGAAAGAATTCCAGAATTTGACTCCACAGACAGACACACACTGAATTCAGAATGAATGTGGACAGTTCTGGTCCTGCAGGTCTCCACAGGTTCTCCAGCATCTCCTCGCCAGCTTGTAAAGCTGCCGTTATTGTTGCTCTAAAAGAGGACATACAGTACATGCTGCAGCAAAACCATTGGGGTGAAAGAAAAACTCTGCTCTGTGGAGTTTCCAGGTCATTAAAAGCCCCGTTGTCGCCTGCAGATCTGGAAGAGAAACTGTAGCATGACGCCGTAACCCTACGCTCGGGAAAAGCCCACACGGCCGCTGCGTAATCTATGCAGACCCAACCGGACGCGGATGCCACACGAGTAGAAATCCAACTTGAATATCGTTTATCCCCCCCCCCCCCAAAACACATAGGTTCAGTCTTCACGCAGCATCATCTCTTTCCAGCTTCAACAGAACATGCACCATATGAACCAGACTGAAAATAAAACCGTTCAAAGATCCACAGTCTGACCTCACCCTGGTTTACTGTCACATATTAATGCTGATTAAAGAAGAATGTGGACAAAATAGATTTAAAATTACTGCAGCAAATTGTAGATTGTTTATTAAAAAACCAAACGAGTGTGTCTGTTTGCACTTTTATGATTGTATATTGACAGAATTGTACTTTGGTTGCAGCTTTGCACTTAAAAGAACTGAAAGTTCACACTTTAGTCCTGCATGGATGCAACTTATACAACATTTCTAAATTGTTTTGTGACTGTTACATAAAGACATCAGATTTTTTTCAAGCCACATTTTGTCATTTTAGTTTTCTAAAAGTAATGTGCAAATGTAATCTATTTTCTGATCAGCCTCAGCCTTTACAACCTGCCGATATTTGGGGCTAATATCTAGGGCCGATATTGCATTTGACTCCAAAATTACACACCTCATATTCTGCTCAGGGCTCCAGAAAGCTCGGGCCTCTGACTGCTGTTTCTGTTGTGCATGTGAAGCATAACTCGGCCATCTTTGGTCAGATCTGCACCGTGAACTGCTCAGCTTCTTCTGCATCGAGTTCCCATTATTAATTCGTACTCGTTTCTTGAATCACACACACATTATTCTGCAACCAGAATGGCTCGTTTTTCATTCCCACTCACGTCTTTTCTACAGCTTACGAGCAGAGACGCCGAGTCTCATGAAATCTGAATAAAATACTTTCCATGTCAGATTGTAAAAGTGGCTGCAGCTCAGTGACGGTAACAGCATGTAATCTCATGCGGTGATATTCAGCCTTGCAGGACTCGACCGACTCCACCATCCTCGTTCCCACACAAACTAAAAATAAAACCTGTGACTGCTGGTGAAGACTTCTCAAAATAAAAACATCTAGACAGGAAGCTACACACAACCTAGCACACACACGAGGAAATCAGGTGAACCTGAACGCCTCATAGCAGCTGCTTTTGCTTGTGTTGAAGGAATCTGCCAATCAGCTGCTTGTGTGGCGTTTTTAGTTTTCCTCCAGGACTAAGAGCTTTAACTGAAGCTGCAAGCGAGCCACGATAACCCCCCCGAACTTTGCTGTAATCTGTTTTTCATTCTTATTTGCATGGTGAAAACCGAAAGATGGAGACTTTCCCAAGCTCGTCCAGGTGAAACTGTGACAGCGTCCAACACCTTGATGGGACTTATGCAATCCTAATAGGCTTTGCTTCACATTGTGACCAAGTTTAGCGCGTTTATATTTAGTCTCGCTGCTTTAACCCTCAGAGAAACAAACTATTCCTCTGCAACAATGAAAGAAGTGGCTGATGTTGGGGTTACCTCTGATTCCAGCCGCCTGGGAAGCGGTGCCGAGCAGCAGCAGCAGCAGCAGCAGCAGCAGTCCGAGAGCCCCGGGCATCATGCAGGACGAGCTTCCACAGAGCAAGCGTAAAAGTAAAGCCGGCAGGCTAAGGGGGGGCCGAGGCGGTGTCCTCTAGCTGCAGTGGTTCATGGAGGTGATGGGGGGCTCAAGCCTGGAGCTGCTGGACGGACGAGTCACTGAGGATGAATGTGGAGGGAGGAAGATGTCGGGGCGGCCGGAGCTGGAAGTGTGGCAAGAGTGACGAGGTTAAAAAAGTGGGCACTGTTTCTGGAATAATCTGTTTATCTACTGCTCAGACATAATCCGTCTTTACCCTGTGGCCCTTGCAGCGCAGACGTCATCCTGTTAGTGGCTTTCTGGGGGCATCTGTCAACCACGGAGGCCAGTTTGTCCAGCACACCCCGCCCCGCCCCGCCCCCCCGGGGCTTCGCAGGTGATCTGGCTCTTAGACGGCGACATGGAGACGATGCCACCCTGCACCCAGTGGCAGCTCTGTGGAACTGGACAGCTTGTTCTATCCTGTAGAGGAGTGGCTTGATGTCAGCAGCAGCCTGCCAGTTCTTACTGGTCTGACTGGTTCTCCACCATCCTGCAGGACAAGCATGGATGATCTTTTAAGATTTTATTTAGTTTTATGCCTCTATGTGTCTAAGAGCTCTGATGTGTGGTTGCGTGAAATAAATGAATACCAAACCTGCCACTTCATGCAGGTTTGTGCATTTCTAAAAAATCCAATAAATCCAAAATCTCATGCTGTCGCAGCTCGGAGACTTTTTTTTAATAATATTTTTTACTGAAGACAAAAAAAAACTTTAAATAAAATCTGCCTGAATGAAAAAAAGTTGCCAAAAAACAGGTTTTATGGTGCAGCTGTAAAACATGAGGACACTATTAAAACTTTGTGCACATTTCTTCCTGTTTACTGGTTCAGATTAATGTTCAACAGTTTAAACTCGACTTTAAACTGAATTTCTCCTTTTACCATTTAACTGATTTATTAAATCTTTAGTTTTTCATTAAACATAAACTCATTATTTCATTTTTTATTTATCATCCGGGCAAGTTTTTCTTCCAGTATCTGGTCTTTGATTTCAGCTACAAATAAAACTTTAATCCAGTAAATCAGCTGGTTTATTGAGGGAGAAAATATCTGAATTAAATGGTTTCTGTTTTTTTGTGGTCTGCTGGTCTCTGGTTTTTTTTTCTGGCCTTTGTTTTTGTTTTGTTTTTTTGGTCTACTTGTCTCCATTTTTTTATGGTCTCTGGTTTCTTTGGTTTTTCTGATCTGCTGGTTTCTGGTTAGCAGATTCCTATTGAATGGAATGAAATGAAAAATACTTTATTTGTACCAGAAGGGAAATTCAACATGGTAAAAAGCTCACTCTTTTTTTTTTCTTTTTTCTTTTTTGTGTTTTTAACAATATCACACTTATATGAAATAATAATATAAAAATAATCAGTCAGTCAGTCTTGTTCTTCAGGGTGATGCTGCTGGCAGGAATGAATTTCTGTATCTCTCCGTCCTACAGTGAACCTGACGCAGCCTCCCACTGAACACACTCTGTTGATTCTTCACCGTGTTGTGGAGAGGAGGAAGAGTCCTCCATCATCTTCATCAGCTTGTGCAGCATTCTTTTTGAACGATCATCTCCAGCGGCTCCAGAGTTCTCCCCAGCACAGAACCAGCTTTCTTGATCAGCTTGTTTAGTTTCTTCAAGTCTCTGGTTCTGATGCTGCTTCCCCAGCAGATGCTGCAAAGCTAATGTCACTTTCCACAACAGACTTGTAGAAGATCTGCAACATCTTGGTGCAGACGTTGAATGATCTCAGCTTCCTCAAGAAGTAGAGTCTGCTCTGACCTTTCTTGTAGATGTAGTCACTGTTGCATTTCCAATCGAGTCTGTTGTCCAGCTGAACTCCAGGTATTTGTAGTTCTCCACCACCTCCACCTCCTCTTCCAGGATGTAGACAGGACTATGCTGCTTATTCTTGCTCCTCCTGAAGTCAACAATCATCTCTTTAGTCTTGCTGGTATTTAAGATGAGCTGATTGTTACCATTTCACAAACTGACTGACCAGTTCCCTGTACTCGGCTTCTTGTCCATCACTGATACACCCCACAACTGCAGAGTCATCAGAGTATTTCTGCAGATGACAGGATCAGAGTTGTACTGGAAGTCTGAGGTGTACAGTGTAAAGAGGAATGGTGAGAGTACAGTTCCTTGTGGTGCTCCAGTGCTGCTGATCACCATCTCAGACACACAACCTTTCAGTCTCACAAACTGTGGTCTGTTTGTGAGGTAGTCGTAAATCCAGGTGGTTGTGGAGGATCCACCTGGATATTATGGAGCTTCTCACATAGCAAAGCAGCTGAATAGTATTAAATGCACTTGAAAAATCAAAGAACATGACCCTCAAAGTGCTGCCTGACTGGTCCAGATGAGAGTGGGCTCTCTGAAGCAGGAAGATGATGGTGTCTTCAACCCCAAGCCCATTACGATATGCAAACTGTAATGGGTCCTGAAAGGTGTTCACTTGCTTGTTGAGGTGAGCCAGTAAGAGTCTCTCCAGGACTTTCATGATGTGAGATGTCAGAGCAACTGGTCTGTAGTCATTTGGTTCAGCTGGTTGTGGTTTTTTAGGGACAGGAACAGGACAGGATGTTTTCCACAGCATAGGATCTCTGTTCTGTCTCAGGCTGGTATTAAAAAGGTGCTGGAGAACCGGACATAGTTGTTCTGAGCAGGTCTGGAGAACTCTGGGACTGACACCATCTGGACCTGCAGCCTTGTTCTAGTTCAGTTTCTCTAGCTGTTTCTTGACCTGATTATCACACTAGCATTAGCATCAGAGACCTCCTGGAACTAGAATAATGGGATGAAATACTTGAAACTGTCTCCGTTCATAAGCAGGACTCACTGGCTCACTTGTAAATGAGGCCCTATGTCAAAAATTCTGAACTTTCCCTTTAAAACTGAGAATCGGACATCAGCCACCCCACCAAAAACTTACAATAAAAATGATGGATTTGATTTATATCATGCTTTTCTGGAGACTCAAAGCGCTCACAGTAGGTCCATTATTCTTTCACTCCTCCGTTTTATGTGGTGACGGTAAGCTACGTATGTAGCCTCATTCATACGTGGTGACGGTAAGCTACGTATGTAGCCTCATTCATACGTGGTGATGGTAAGCTATGTATGTAGCCTCATTCATACGTGGTGACGGTAAGCTACGTATGTAGCCTCATTCATACGTGGTGACGGTAAGCTACGTATGTAGCCTCATTCATACGTGGTGATGGTAAGCTACGTATGTAGCCTTGTTCATACATGGTGACAGTAAGCTACGTATGTAGCCTCATTCATACGTGGTGACGGTAAGCTACGTATGTAGCCTCGTTCATACGTGGTGACGGTAAACTACGTATGTAGCCTCGTTCATACGTGGTGACGGTAAGCTACATATGTAGCCTCATTCATACGTGGTGACGGTAAGCTACGTATGTAGCCTCATTCATACGTGGTTGACGGTAAGCTACGTATGTAGCCTCATTCACACGTGGTGACGGCAAGCTACGTATGTAGCCTCATTCATACGTGGTGACGGTAAGCTACGTATGTAGCCTCATTCATGCGTGGTGACGGAAAGCTACGTATGTAGCCTCATTCATACGTGGTGACGGTAAGCTACGTATGTAGCCTCATTCATACGTGGTGACGGTAAGCTACGTATGTAGCCTCATTCATACGTGGTGACGGTAAGCTACGTATGTAGCCTCATTCATACGTGGTGACGGTAAGCTACGTATGTAGCCTCATTCATACGTGGTGACGGTAAGCTACGTATGTAGCCTCATTCATACGTGGTGACGGTAAGCTACGTATGTAGCCTCATTCATACGTGGTGACGGTAAGCTACGTATGTAGCCTCATTCATACGTGGTGACGGTAAGCTACGTATGTAACCTCATTCATACGTGGTGACGGTAAGCTACGTATGTAGCCTCATTCATACGTCGTGACGGTAAGCTACGTATGTAGCCTCATTTATACGTGGTGACGGTAAGCTACGTATGTAGCCTCATTCATGCGTGGTGACGGAAAGCTACGTATGTAGCCTCATTCATGCGTGGTGACGGTAAGCTACGTATGAAGCCTCATTCATACGTGGTGACTGTAAGCTACGTATGTAGCCTCATTCATACGTGGTCACGGTAAGCTACGTATGTAGCCTCATTCATACGTGGTGACGGTAAGCTACGTATGTAGCCTCATTCATACGTGGTGACGGTAAGCTACGTTTGTAGCCTTATTCATACGTGGTGACGGTAAGCTACGTATGTAGCCTCATTCATACGTGGTGACGGTAAGCTACGTATGTAGCCTCATTCATACGTGGTGACGGTAAGCTACGTATGTAGCCTCATTCATACGTGGTGACGGTAAGCTACGTATGTAGCCTCATTCATACGTCGTGACGGTAAGCTACGTATGTAGCCTCATTTATACGTGGTGACGGTAAGCTACGTATGTAGCCTCATTCATACATGGTGATTTTAAGCTACGTATGTAGCCTCATTCATACGTGGGGATGGTAAGCTACGTATGTAGCCACATTCATACGTGGTGATGGTAAGCTACGTATGTAGCCTCATTCATACGTCGTGACGGTAAGCTACGTATGTAGCCTCATTCATACGTGGTGACGGTAAGCTACGTATGTAGCCTCATTCATACGTGGTGATTTTAAGCTACGTATGTAGCCTCATTTATACGTGGTGACGGTAAGCTACGTATGTAGCCTCATTCATACGTGGTGACGGTAAGCTACGTATGTAGCCTCATTCATACGTGGTGATTTTAAGCTACGTATGTAGCCTCATTCATACGTGGTGATGGTAAGCTACGTATGTAGCCTCATTTATACGTGGTGACGGTAAGCTACGTATGTAGCCTCATTCATACGTGGTGACGGTAAGCTACGTATGTAGCCTCATTCATACGTCGTGACGGTAAGCTACGTATGTAGCCACAACTGCCCTGAGGCAGACTGACGGAGGTGTGGCAGCCATTTCACGCTTATGGCCCCTACCACCTCCACCGGAACATTCACACACACTCATACACCAGTGGTGCCCTCACTGGAAGCAAGGTGTCTTAAGTGTCTTGGTCAAAGACACACTGACAGATGGCTGGGGTATCGGGATTCAAACCCCTGATCCTTCGATCATTGGCCGACCTGCTCTACCACCTGAGCCACTGCCGCCCCAACTTCTTTTTGAGAGACTTTAAAACTTCTAAAGACAGGATGTTCTGTGTGAACAGAGTTTATACACGGTCATTTGTGTAGATAACCAAATATCCCGTTTTTGAGTATTGTTTTGTTTGTTTTTTTCTCAGGGAGAAGAAACTTCAGGTGGTTCTCGGATAAAACGCACATATCCTACTAGTTTTGTTTGAACAACTGCCATTAAGTTTGACTTGTTCTACATAACACACATTTAGGTATTTTTCTAATTTTTCACAAGGAACGAATATAACATCATTCATTTTTCAGCTTAATATCAATGTCGCTTATGGGTCACATGAGTTTTAAAATATCGGCATATCGGATATCGGCAAAATTCCATTATCATGCATCCCTACTTGTATCTATGTTTTTTTTTTTCTTTTTATTTGTTCATGAAACTTTGTTCATTATAGCAACAAAAGCACGTTTGTTGTAAATACTTGAATCTTAAATACTTGATATCCCCATCTCCATCCAGGATCATCTCGTCATCTGATCTTCAATGTGAACTTCAGCTGATGTTCCAGCGTAACATCAAACACAATTTATTTATCACCGTGGGAACATCTCACTACTCCGTCCCACTCGCCTCCCTGACCGTGTGACCGTGTGGATTTACTGGACCTTTCCCACATGATTTATTTGCTGTTTTCAGGTCCTGTTGTCATGATGACTGGTTTGACTGTTTCTGAGGAGCCAGACAAAAGAAGATTAGAAATGACTTTTAACCCAGCAGCTTTCAAACGGCTTCTTTCACAGCTGCCAGGAAAGAGCTGGTAGTAGTTGTAAGATTAGTAGTACAGGGATTAGTGGCAGCTTTAGCAGGAGGCTGAGGTGTCTGCAGCTATCCAGCAGTAATATTAACTATGGCTTCATTCGTATCCATGGTAACCAGAGATGCTCTTCTTGCTGACAACTCCTGGGTTTTTCCGCCCAATCTGAGCCCTGTTTGTTGTACTTTTAGGCACTTTTTGGTACTTTCCAGCAAGTAAGACTGTAAAGGGTTAGAATAAATGATGCTCCAAAAGTTTAACTTTAAACATTAAATTGAATAATAATTTCATTTAGGTTAAACGTACGACCCTCGGGCGCCTTATTTAGATACAGATTGGCGTCTTTTCTACGTGTCAACAAGGCAAACGTCTCCGTTGGCTTTCCTCCTGGTGAATCCCTCTACAATGAAATCCAGGTGGGAATGACGGATAATCCAGTTAATTTCGTCTGTTGAGCATCTCTGTTTAACCTTTCACCGCTAAAAATAATCACTACAGACTCCCCCCACCACCGTCTGTTCAACAACAACAACAAACCCACACACCTGCTGTGAGTCGGGACTTTTCCCAAATATTTCTCCAAATTTCATCCCCACTCATCTACAGTCAGCAAATATTCACTTTTTAGAACAAGGTAGGGGTGCACGATAATTATCGTCCCGATAATGGAAAACTATTACGTAATTCTGATAAATTCGATATCATGACAACAGTGTGTCAACATACAAGAAATGTTTAAATCTAACTCGTCAGGGCATCATTTTCAATCATTCTTAACTTCTCGATTGTAACCCCCATGCAAGCATCAGTTCAAGGATCCTTCATTTGTTCATCAGTAAACAAGGCACCTTATTTAAGTTGATGCATTTGAGATATCGGATAGTTTTGTTTGATATCTTTAAATGTTAAAGCGGTTTGCTGATAGTTTTTCACTGGAAAGAAAGAAATATTTCATCATTTAAAGAGTGAAAAGTCTTTTTGGCTTTGTTAATAATATAGGGGATTATCACGCTTCCGTGTTCCGAACTTCCGGTTTGAAACAGTTAGAGGGCCCACTTCCCGTCCAGTTCAAAGTCCCTGCTTTACTTCGTAGATAACGTGAATAAGATTACAAAGATGTCTTGGGACCCCCCCTTTCTCTTCTTTCCCGGTTGTCTCCCCCCCTTCTTCCCTTCCTCCCCGCCCCCCCTTCCCCTCCCTTCCCTTTTCCCCTTCCTTCCCCCGCCCCCCTCCCCTTTCTCTCCCCCCTTTTCTCCCCCCCCCCCGGCCCCCCCTCCGCCCCCCCCTCCCCCCCGCCCCCCGCCCCCCCCTCCGCTCTCTCCCCCCCCCCCCCCCTCCCCCCCTTTGCCTCTTCCCCCCCCCCCCCCCCGCCCGCCTCCTTCTCCCCTTTCCCCCCCCCCCCCCCCCCCCCCCGCCCCTAATTAAACGCCAACCCTACTGAAATTTTCACGGATTCCAGACTGAAGTGATACTAAGGAGGAAGTGGATCAAAGCCATTCTCCAGAGTGAAGGGCCGAACTTTATAATAAAACAACGTAGCATGTTTGTTTGCAGCCGGTGGGGCACAACACCGGTATGCTAGCATTAGCCAGCTAGTGTTTACCGACGTGCTTAACTTTGTGCGTCTTAAACATACATACATCTGAAAATCGGGTCTGTACCCCCCGTTTCCAGTGGAACAACTGGGGACTGCCAAGAAAGGAGACGCTTTCAGATGCTTGTGTGTTTTCAGCCGCACAAAGTTAGGCACGTCATCAAGCTGGCTAATGCTAGCATGCTGTGAAGTGCCGGTGTCGTGCCCCACCGGCGACAAACAAACGTGTGTTTTATTATAAAGTTCGGCCCTTCACCGCGGCGAATCGATCGCTTTGATCCAGCTTTTGATCCAGTATCACTTCGGTCTGGAATGAAAACTTAAGTATGTTTGGAGTTTATCCGATTGAAACAGTATAACAGAGCAGGAACGGCTGTCGTTAACTCGCCCGGAAGAGGAAGTGCCAAAATCCGGGAACTTCCGGTAAGCGTGATAATCCCCTATTGATGTCATGAGGCATGTATGTGTGTTATCAGTTATCTGTATTGCTTTTTGAAAAAGGTTATGGTGCATCCATAGAACAAGGTGTAGGATATCAGGACGAAAATTTTTTTCCCAGAGTAACATGTTTTCCTCTTCATTTGTAAATCAGATCCTTAGAAACGGGATATTATTAATCTGCTTTATTTGGATAAATACATAAACATAACAGGATGAGGCAGTACAAACATTTGATTATCTAAAAAAAGCCCTGATTTCCAGCTAATTTCAGCTTGATTTGTTCCAACAGCAGATAAAACAAATTAACACCCCTCACAAACTTGAATGCTGTCCTATATTTTTTAGTTTTTCATGTTTACATGTTCATGTGACTTTTTTCTTGTGTAAGAAGACCTGTGTTGAGGAAACTAAACTCGTAGCATTTGAGTATTTCTGCCTTCAGGCTCTTAAAAGCAGATTCAGACAAACCAGCATTCTCACACCACAAACACACTGGCCAATCACAAAGCTCCTGCCCTGCTCTACGCCCTCCTGAGGAGCAGACATGGAGGATCAACACGTACGTGCTGGAGCAGGTTGCAATACTAAGAAGAAAGATACAGGAATCACTTTGCTGAGAGAGAGGTGTTCAGGTTTCTTAGCAACAGCAACATAACTGGGCTGTGCAATTAATCGAAATGTAATCATAGTTTTAATTTGTACGTCAAACAATCTGCAAACTCATATAGTAGAGCTGATACAATTTATGTGCCATTTTTTTTACACAATTGCTGAAAGAAAGCGCACGTGCAATGCATTCCCTTCCACACACCCTGCTACAACCTACAGTTGTGTGAAGAAGTGTTTGCCTCCTTCCTCAAAGTGTGTGTCCTCAAAGAGACGTTGGGGTCTTGAAGAATCCCGACATGCAACGCAATGAATACAGCTAGTAGTAGTAGAAGAAGAAGAAGAAAACGGAGAAGAAGAAGAAGAAAATAACAGCAACAACAACAGCAGCAGCAACATTATGCTATCGCCACAAAAACGGCGCTGCCTTGGCGATTTGCGCTCTTCTTTGTGAAGAATTCACCCAAAATAAAAGGCGACGACGTTGCGTGTGGACGAGGAATTGTCTGAGCAGACGTGAGCTGTACAGTCTGCCGGTTCTACAGCGAGATCTCCATCCAAATGACAAGCCGGGTGGCCATGCTGCCTCTGGTTTACTTCAGTTTTTCTTTTTTGCTCATGCGAAATGTGAAAATCTCCAAGGAGGGGGGGGGGGGGGGGGGGGGGGGGGGGGGGGGGGCCGGGCCGCCTCCCGCGGCGCCCGCGGCGTCTCCCCGCCCTCGCCTCTCGTCTTCCCCGTGTGGGGGGGGGGGGGGGCGGCGGGGGGGGGGGGGCGCCCGGGCGGGGGCGGCTTGGGGGGGCGCCTGCCCTGGGGGCGTCGTCTGGGGGGTCCGTCCTCCTGGGTTCGTTGGCCGCCCGGTCCGGGGGGGGGTGGCTGCTCCTGGGCGCTTGGGCCCTGGGCCCGGCGCGTCTCCGCTCCGGGGGACGCCCGGCGCCCGGTGGGTCGGCAGCTGCGGTCTGGTCCGCTGGGCCTGGGCCTCCACTGCGGGGGCCCGGCGGGGCCGCCTGCCGCCCTTCGGGGATGCGTCCGCTCTTTGGGGGGGTAGCTGGGATCTGGGCCTCTGGGTGGCTGCTGGGGGCCTGGGCGTGAGCCTTGCGGGCTTCCTCCTCCTTGCGCGGGCGCTCTGCACTGTCCCTGAACCCTTTTTATCTGTCCTGTGCCTGCTTCCCATTCCTGTGTCCCTCTCCTTCCCTTTCTGTGTCCTCTTCTCTCTTCCCTTCCTGTGTCCTCTTCTCTCTTCCCATTTCTAGTGTCCTCTTCTCGTGTCGCGGTGTTTGTGTGTGTTTGTTATCTGGTTTGCCACCTCGTCCTCCTGTTTGCTTGTTTTGTTTTCCCCCTTGTTGTTAATCGCGCGCCGGCGTGGGGTTCTGTTTTCTCTCCCTCTCTCTTCCTCTTCCTTACTCCTCTCTCTCTTTTCCTTTCTATCTTACCTCTTCTTTCTTTCTCCTTTCCCCGCGATTGTGAATAACTGTTAAATAATACTACAACCTATATTCTACCCCTAAGCAAAACTTTCAACACCTTCCATCTCTCACTACAGCAGAAATGCAGTTTAATTTGTACGTCAAACAATCTGCAAACTCATATAGTAGAGCTGATACAATTTATGTGCCATTTTTTTTACACAATTGCTGAAAGAAAGCGCACGTGCAATGCATTCCCTTCCACACACCCTGCTACAACCTACAGTTGTGTGAAGAAGTGTTTGCCTCCTTCCTCAAAGTGTGTGTCCTCAAAGAGACATTGGGGTCTTGAAGAATCCCGACATGCAACGCAATGAATACAGCTAGTAGTAGTAGAAGAAGAAGAAGAAAACGGAGAAGAAGAAGAAGAAAATAACAGCAACAACAACAGCAGCAGCAACATTATGCTATCGCCAAAAAAACGGCGCTGCCTTGGCGATTTGCGCTCTTCTTTGTGAAGAATTTGCCCAAAATAAAAGGCGACGACGTTGCGTGTGGACGAGGAATTGTCTGAGCAGACGTGAGCTGTACAGTCTGCCGGTTCTACAGCCGGGTGGCCATGCTGCCTCTGGTTTACTTCAGTTTTTCTTTTTTGCTCATGCGAAATGTGAAAATCTCCAAGGAAAGAGTTCTCAGTCTGGTCGTGGCGCCGCTTCAACATGCGATTCACTCACGAGCCACGAACAAAAATCAAACAGGTTTGATTTTCTTGCGACTCACGATTTCTGATCATGAGCTCGTCGTGAGGTGCCAATCGCCTCTCATGACCCCCTCGTATACTGCACAACACACGACACACGATTTGGCCAAGAGTCGGCCCGATCACCAAACTTGTTGCACGACTGGAAAATCTGCTCAAAAACGGCCAAAAATCGCACAGTGTATGCCAGGCTTTAGAGAATCCTAACCTATACACGCTCTCTGAGGAAGAAAATAACAGCTGCAGGAAGATTTCCTCAGAGACAAACAGCCATCAGCTAACAGACGTTTCATCCAGATTCAGCAAAAAAAGCTTTTTTTTTTTTTTTTTTTATAAGTTGTCCTTCCATGGTCATTTCATTAATATTTCTGTGTTCTCCATTATTATTGAATGCATTCTGCATCGTTTCTGTTTAAAAAAAACCTTCTGGTATCTTTGTATCCAGCTGTATTTGTATACTAGAAGAGAGGCTTGTGGTCCAACGGCAGCTTTTCCGGGTCCTTCTCATGAATTTCCGTCTGATTGGCTGCCTCCCATCAGTGTATGAAGGAAGCTCCGCCCTCTGCTCTTATTTTGTTACAGACAGGAAATAGAGCCGACAAACAAGTTTGTTCCGCCATGCTAACAAACAGTTGGCTAATTAGCTTCTCAACTCCGAAGCTACAGTTGTGCTGTCTTCACTTCTAGTGTGTAGTGGAGGGTTACCTGCCTTCCAATGGACAGATAGAAACCCCACGTGGGATACGCTATTTGCAATGTGACGTAGAAGTGCGAGGCTGTTCCCGATTCGCTCTTTTCTTCGTATTGTTTCTCTGATGAGAAAGCACAGCCGACTGGGGGGAACGCAACGCTAGCAAGTCAGCATGTGTAAGTAAACAAGGGGAAACCCTCCGTATTTCAGAAGAAACAAGTTAAACGGGTTTTCAGTGGAAGGAGGCCTTTAAGCTCTAGAGGACGGCACGTTGGGAAAAATGTGGTTGTGTTTGGCGTGGAAGTTTTTTTGTTGTTCTGGATTAATCGATTTGCCAGAAGTGGTTGGATTATAACTTCAGGAGCAGAAAAAAAAAACCCCAAACTGTGTGTGTGAACTTCACTCCTGACAACTTCATGAATCTCGGGCAGTAAAGTGTTTTTTTCTCTGGGATTACTTCTGAAACCTGACGCAGTTCCTACTATAAAAACGCCTCATGGACAGATAACAGCACTGGTGAGTGAAAACGTCTCTTAGCTCTTTGCTTACTGTTAGGCTATGACTTGTTTGCTAATTTACTTACTTGTCAGGGGTCTCTGTGGTACTTCTGTGGTACTGCATGTACTTCAAACTCCATATCAGACTCTGGGTTGAGCATACAGCTCCATAACAGGCTGGTCCGTTTTTATCCCGTCAATCAAAGTCCAATTATCCATCAATGTTTGAATGCCGGTGCCGGTGTTAAAAACAATTCTGTTACCTTCAGAATCTGTGTCTCTTCCGGGGCGACGTCATGAAATGGGCGTAAAACATGTTGCAATTGGTCGAGAGCTCCTTGGTTCAGTGCAGTCAGCCATCTTACTTCCGTGTTGGAAATTAGACGCATAAAAAAAACTAATATTTACACCAAACTAGTTTCTATAGTAGCGATGGGACATGTTTAGCTTATAAATGCCTGTATTTGACTTTTGGAACATTTGAAAAGCTGATACAGCTGCTTTAAGTGATTGCCTGACAAAGTGAAGTAGATCAAAGATCGTCAAAAGCTAGACATCATGCTGCGATCCAAAGAAATTCAGGAACAAATGAGAAACAAAGTCATTGAGCTCTATCAGTCTGGAAAAGGTTCCAAAGCCATTTCTAAAGCTTTGGGACTCCAGAGAACCACAGTGAGAACCATTATCCACAAATGGTGAGAACATGGAACAGTGGTGAACCTTCCCAGGAGGGGCCGGCCGACCAAAATGACCCCAAGAGCACAGCGACGACTCATCCAAGAGGTCACAAAAGACCCCAGAACAACATCCAAGAACTGCAGGCCTCACTTGCCTCAATGAAGGTCAGTGTTCATGACTCCCCCATCAGAAAGAGACTGGGGGGCAAAAATGGCTGCATGGCAGAGTTCCAAGACCAAAACCACTGCTGAGCAAAAAGAACATAAAGGCTCGTCTCAGTTTAGCCAGAAAGCATCTTGATGATCCCCAAGACTTTTGGGAAAATACTCTGTGGACTGACGAGACAAAAGTGGAACTTTCTGGAAGGTGGAGGTCCCATTACATCTGGCGTAAAAGTAACACGGCATTTCAGAAAAGGAACATCATAGCAACAGTAAAATATGGTGGTGGTAGTGTGATGGTCTGGGGCTGTTTTGCTGCTTCAGGACCTGGAAGACTTGCTGTGGTAAATGGAACCATGAATTCTGCTTCTACCAAAAAATCCTGAAGGAGAACGTCCGGCCATCTGTTGGTGACCTCAAGCTGAAGCGCACTTGGGTTCTGCAGCAGAACAATGATCCAGAACACACCAGCAAGTCCACCTCTGAATGGCTTAAGAACAACAACATGAAGACTTTGGAGTGGCCTAGTCAAAGCCCCCACCTGAATCCCATTGAGATGCTGTGGCATGACCTTAAAAAGGCGGTTCATGCTGGAAAAGCCTCCAATGTGGCTGAATTACAACAATTCTGCAAAGATGAGTGGAACAAAATTCCTCCACAGCGCTGTAGAAGACTCACTGCCAGTTAGCACAAACGCTTGATGCAGTTGTTGCTGCTAAGGTGGAACAACCAGTTATTAGGTTTAGGGGGGCAATCACTTTTTCACACAGGGACATGGAGGTTTAGATTTTTCCCCCCTTACTAATGAAAATCTTCATTTAAAAACTGCATTTTGTGTTTACTTGTGTTATCTTTGTCTGCTATCTAAATTTGTTTGATGATCTGAAACATAACGTGTGACAAACATGCAAAAAAATAAGAAATCAGGAGGGAGGCAAACACTTTTTCACACAGCTGTACATTCATGAAGCTGAAGAGCAAAGGAGGTGTGTTGTGTTCTGAGTAAATGATCAATAACTAAGTGTTTTTGGACAGAGAAAAATGCTGAATAAATGCATTGTAGGGGTGTAATGATTCAGTTAACAACGAATTGATTCATCTCATGATTCATGGTTTCTGATTCGATTCATGGATGATATTCGTTCATTTAGAACGATACAGTCCAATTTAATTCAGTGACTTGAAATCAAATCAGAAACAAGCGGCAACCTCCGGTGGCCAACTATGAAGCTGCCTGGAAGAATATTTGTAGTTCTCCCTTCATCCTCGAGGGGCTGCAAAACAGAGCAAATACCAATAGATGGGTTTCCCCTTTACAAACATTGGCAGTTGCTAGGCAACCAGGGGGCAAAAAGCCTGTGTTTGTACTGCAGTCTACGGCCAAACACTCATATCATTCATAAAAATGTAAAGTAACCCGACGAAACAAACAGAAATCGCTGTATTTAAATTATGTTGTATAAATCTGTATTTTGATGATGACTAAAAAAATACCGACTCATCATTGCTGTTATATTTCTGTCACCATTACACTAACTTGGCAAGGGAGTCATCATCCGGAAACATCATTTATCTTGTTAAAAACTGAATATTATTCGTGTTGGACCCTATTTGAAATTTGCCTGAAAACTTGAGTTAGAAAGCTGCTTTAACTTTGGTTTAGATTCTTTGTTCAAACCAAAATGGTCCCAACAGTCTGCTGAGGTCTGCAGCAGGTGTCAGTTCACCTCCATATCGTCCTTCACTAGTCCGGATTAAACCAGGCAAAGATGACATCATCACTACGTTTGGAAAGGAGCTGATTCCAGCTGTTAGGGACAAACACGCATTGCTGTCGGTAAGTCTCGCTGCTTGTGGAACGTTCTGCTTTATTGTGGATGAAATCCTGGTAGACAGTCGACAGACTAGCTAACTGCTAACAAGCTAACAGTAGAAACTCAAACGCCATCTGATTTACGACCCCGTACTTCGTATTAATTCTCCGGGATGCGTTGTTATGCAGCGTGAATGTCTGTAAACGGCTCCACCATCAGTTTTTTCTTCTTTTTATTTAGCATGTGTGAGCAGAGGACGGCTGTATCACAGCTACAGTGTTGGGATGCAGCCGTAAACTGATCAATGACTGGTCGCGGCCGTGATACTGGTATTGTTACAATTACTACAACATGGGAGTAATTTCTGCTACCACGGTTGTTTAATCTGACATGGTGACCATGGTGAAAGACTGAATAAATCATGGATCTGAACCTGCAGAAGTTATCAGAGGGTTTCTGAGGACAGTCACTCCGACTGTCCTGTTATCACCATGGTAACTGTCTACACGCATTAACTTTTGATTTTTGCAACCGAACAAATACCAGGACTCAAACATTATATTTCCCGACACTTTCACGTCATCATGACCTCATCTGCATTAAAAGTCGAGTCTTGCATGTAAACACACGTCTTTTTCATAGTTCAATAATGCTTTTCCTGGGTTTTTTGCCCCCTGCCTTCGTTGCGTGAGCATCCTATTTGTGACATCGCTCAGAAACCATCTATAAACTCATATGTTAAAAAGACCAACTTCACAGCAGGAATAAACACGTTTACAGCAGGATTACACGTTTACAGCAGAAGTAAATATGTTTACAGCAAAAATAAACACATCTAAGTAGAAATAAACTTATTTACAGCACTTATAAACATGTTTACAGTCTGGTTCAAACATCATTTTAGGTTTAATAGGTCAAGTTTACCTTCATGTCAACTGAGAGGGGGGTTAACTATTTTATAACTTATTCGTTTAGATGTTATTTAATCTTGAATTTACACATAATTAGGGGCGTGTTCTTTTGATTGACAGGCAGCAGACCGGATGCCGACCTGCCGGCCGGTGGCTAACAGTTAGCTCCTTGTTTGCTCTCTGTAAGGTCTCAGTCTGCAGCAGAACAGCAAAATGGTGGTCTTTAGCAGATAACAGTCCAAACATGTCTGACCTTTATCCCGCCGCTCAGGAGGCTAATCTTCATTAGTTCCTGTTAGTTTTAAGTTAGCTTGGTTAGCATTTAGCCCAGAGTACATCAGCTGTCAATCTTTTGCCCATTTAAGTATTTTCTGGGAGTGACGACACACATGACACAGCAAGATGGCGACGGTGGGACACGTCGAACTCGCTTCACTTTCCCCTATTCAGACGAGACCAGAAACCATATTTTCTAGTCTTTGATCAGAAACCATTGATCATGATATTAATCCAACTGTCGTTTAACCGAATCGATACACCCTAATGCATTGTTTAACTAAAAAAAATCATTTGAATCATTGTAATTTCAATATTTCAGTAATATAAAAGAAAGCTGGTTCTGTGCTGGGGATAGCTCTGGAGCTGCTGGAGATGCTTCATCAGCTGATGTAGATGATGGAGGATTCTTCCTCCTCTCCACAACACGGTGAAAAATCAACAGTGTGTTCAGTGGGAGGCTGCGTCAGGTTCGCTGTAAGACGGAGATACAGAAATTCATTCCTGGGCCCGGCGCTGTCTCCGCTCCGGGGGACGCCCGGCGCCCGGTGGGGTCGGCAGCTGCTGGTCTTGGTCCGCTGGGGCCTGGGCCTCCAGACTGCAGGGGGCTCCGGCTGGGGCCGCCTTTTGCCGCCCTTCGGGGGATGCATGTCCGCTCTTTGGGGGGGGGGGGGTAGCTGGGATCTGGGCCTCTGGGTGGCTGCTGGGGGCCTGGGTCGTGAGCCTTGCGGGCTTCCTCCTCCTTGCAGAGACGAGGCTGCATCTGCATGACTGTATCACCACGGAGCACCCTTTATTATGCATGTTGATGCTGTGACACTGCTTCCCATTGCGATGACTAGGTTGTACCTCTTCTCTACTTCCCATTGCGATGACTAGGTTGTACCTCTTATCTACTTCCCATTGCGATGACTAGGTTGTACCTCTTCTCTACTTCCCATTCGCGCTGACTAGGTTGTACCTCTTATCTACTTCCCATTGCGATGACTAGGTTGTACCTCTTCTCTACTTCCCCATTGCGCTGACTAGGTTGTACCTCTTCTCTGCTTCCCATTGCGATGACTAGGTTGTACCTCTTATCTACTTCCCATTGCGATGACTAGGTTGTACCTCTTCTCTACTTCCCATTGCGATGACTAGGTTGTACCTCTTCTCTACTTCCCATTGCGCTGACTAGGTTGCACCTCTTCTCTGCTTCCCATTGCGCTGACTAGGTTGTACCTCTTCTCTACTTCCCATTGCGCTGACTAGGTTGTACCTCTTCTCTGCGTAGTTCTGCGTGTGTTTGTGTGTGTTTGTATGATCTGAGGATATTTAAGCCACCTGCAGGTCCTCCTGTAGGGGATTGCTTGTTTTGTTTTCCAACAGAGACCTTGGTTGTTTAGGGATCGCGGTACAGATGTACCAGTGAACTGTGTAAGTGGATTCATGTTTTCTCTCCTCTCTCTCTTCCTCTTCCTTACTCCTCTCTCTCTGTTTCACTTTCTATCATTACCTCTGTTAACTTTCATTTCTCCCTTGTCAGGCCCAGCAGTATGAAATGGAATGGTGTAATAGACAAATGTTTAAATAAAGAAATAAAATGAATAAACATATTAAGTGGAGCCTTATATTCATAAAGCTCCGCTTGATAAAGCAAAACTGTTCAACAGAATAAAGCAATCAGATTTCCATTCTGCTTGCTTCGATGCTGGACAGGACAAGTAAAAAAAAAAAAAAAAGAAATTCATTCCTACCAGCAGCCATCACTCTAAAGAACAAGACTGACTGATTATTTTTATGTTATTTCATATTCATGTTAAACTGGTAAAACAAAAACAAAAAAAACAACAACAAAAAGAAAAAAAAAAAGAGTGAGCTAGCTTTTTTATGATGTTGAATTTCCCCTCTGGGATAAATAAAGTATTTTACGTTTAGTTTAATTTTATTCCATATATGAGGTTAATTCATTAACATATGTTCAGGAGCAGGACCACGCCTCAACCACACCTGCCTCCAATCTCACTAATCACCAAGCAGCCTTAAATACTCGCTCACCTCATCAACTCAGTTTCTCGTTCTCTCGCAGACCTACCGACGTTCCAGCCGTTGCTGCGTTCGCTGCTTTTTCATCATCTTCCTCGCCCGCCGGTGGCCCTCGTTCCCTCACTGCTGATTGTCCATTGCAACCATTGTGGGCGGCTGCTCTCCTCGGACGACTAGTTTCCCAGCGCTCCAACCGCAGCCCGACGCTCCGCCTGTACTCCACGCATTTCGTGTCTTCACCTTTCGGTTCACGGATCGTCTCTCCTCCTCGCACGGTCGGGCCTCATGGCCGCCGGCTTCGCCGCTCTTCTCGCTCCTCGGACCCGCTGTCCTGCAGCCTCCACGCCGTTCGAGCGGCGCACCGCAGTCGGACCAGCTTCCCGGCCCGCGGCCGCCTTCTCTTGCCCAAACGGTTCCCGCCAGCGGTGCGAGGTCTTCGGCACTTCCTGCTCCTCCGGTCGGCTTCCTCCTGGCCGGTTTCTCGCAACGTCGCAGCCCCGCCTCTGCCGCCTGCAACACTCTGGGTTGTCTCTCCCGCACCTGCTCCGCCCGTCATGGAGCTCTCTTGGCTTGCTTCCTTCTCTTTTCCTCCCATTCGTCTCTTGCCGTCCCGGCGCTGTCCGACCGCTTCCGCTTCTTCTCGGCCTCGTTTCCTTTCTTCTGGTACTGGTTACACCGCGGCTCCTTACTCTCGTCCACACGTATCGGCGCAGCCACAGCCGGTCCTCACCTGTCCTCTGGTGATGTGTCGTTCACGAACGATTCGTTCAATATGAACTAATCTTTTATATGACTCGGAAGTAATGAGTCCTCTCAGTGAGCGATTCGTTCATTTTCATGCACTGCGCTCTCTCGCCACACGGCAGCAGCTGTAAGCTCAGCCAGCCAGCAGGACGGTAGGAAACAGAAATGATTAGTTCATGACTCAACCAACTGTGTCGGTCCACAGGTATCGTTCTTTTGTGACAGTCAGGCAGCTCAGGCTGTGTGGTGAGGAGGAGCAAGCACTTTAGTTCGTTCATAATCTTTCATACGGATCTTTCATTCGTTCATTTGTCACGTGAGGGCTGCGCCGCGGTTACGGGGCTGTGGAGAGGAGACCAACAAGGAATGATGTCTGGTATCTTATGTTCATTCATCCGGCCCATAGCCGCTTCAGCTGTGGCTCTCATCAGTCCATCAGGGCCTCCGCCCGCTCCAACCGCCGCCCAGCTTCTCGCCACGTTCTCTCGCACTGGGCCTCGTGCTGCCCTCTACCACGGACACAGCCTCTGCCCGCTCCAACCGCTGCCCTGCTTCTCGCCACGTTCCCTCGCACTGGGCCTCGTGCTGCCCTCTACCACAGACACGGCCTCCACCCGCTCCAACCGCTGCTCAGCTTCTTGCCACGATCTCTCGCACTGGGCAATGTGCTGCCCTCTACCACGCCCACAGCCTCCACCCGCTCCAACCGTTGCTCAGCTTCTCACCACGTTCTCTCACACTGGTCAATGCGCTGCCCTCTGCCACGCCCACGGCCTCCACCCGCTCCAACCGCTGCTCAGCTTCTCACCACGATCTCTCGCACTGGGCAATGTGCTGCCCTCTACCACGCCCACGGCCTCCACCCGCTCCAACCGCTGCTCAGCTTCTCGCCACGATCTCTCGCACTGGGCAATGTGCTGCCCTCTACCATGCCCACGGCCTCCACCCGCTCCAACCGCTGCTCAGCTTCTCGCCACGATCTCTCGCACTGGGCAATGTGCTGCCCTCTACCACGCCCACGGCCTCCGCCCACTCCAACCGCCGCTCAGCTTCTCACCACGTTCTCTCGCACTGGGCCGCATGCTGCCCTCTGCCACGGACACGGCCGTCACAGCCCTCAGATCACCACCTTCCCGACTCTATCTGGGTCCCATGCCGTCTCTCCACCATCTTTAGTCCAGCACTGGTGGCCGCTCGCTCCATCGCTCTCCCCGGCCCTCTGACGGCCTTTTAGCCACGCTCGCCGCCTCAGTGGCGCCTCTGTCGGCTGGTCTCCTCTGGCCCTCCACCGGTTCTGCGATGGCTCTTGCTAGCCTATTGGGCCTTTGCCTGCTCCAACCAGGGCACGCCTCCACGCCGAAGTCTCTCACGGTCTGCCATGCACGACCCTTGGCACGTCTCCCACCACGGTCTCCTGGACTCTGGATCTCACTGCCTCGATTCACAGTGCATCTGTTGAGCCAGCCTCTCCAACTCTCAGCCGCTTCAACGGTCGCTCTCCCCGGTCTATTCACGCCCCCGTCACGGCGGTCGCTCGCACTCTCCGCTGCACATCCCTCAGCCACACGCCCAACTGGGCTGCCACGGGTACCAGCCCTGCCTTTCTCCCCGGCTCCACCGTTCTCCCCTTCCATCGCCTGGGGCACCCTCCCACAATTATCCTCTGCCTGTCCCGTCTGGCACACGCCACCGTGTTGCTTCCGCCTCTGCTCAGTCTTTCACGGAGCCTTCTCTGCTCATTTCTTCCTTCCTTTCCTCCCTTCCGTCTCTGGCCGTCCCGGCACCGCCGACGGCCGCTCTCGCTTCTTCTCAGCTTCCGATTCCTCCCGTTGCCTCGGCTGCCGGCTCCGCCGCGGCCTCTTCCTTTCCTCCCTTCAGTCTCTGGCCGTCCCGGCACCGCCGACGGCCACTCTCGCTTCTTCTCGGCTTCCGATTCCTCGTGTCTTCTTGGCTGCCGGCTCCGGCGCAGCCTCTTCCTTTCCTCCCTTCCGTCTCTGGCCGTCCCGGCACCGCCGACGGCCACTCTTGCTTCTTCTCGGCTTCCGATTCCTCGTGTTTTCTTGGCTGCCGGCTCCGCCGCAGCCTCTTCCTTTCCTTCTTGCGTTCTGGTGCGGCCACAGCCGTGCCCCTCATGCCCTCTTCGGGGCCCCTGCCCTTTCTGCCTTTTCTGGCTTTTCTGCCCTCTCCTCCTTTTGTTCTGGCTTATTTCTTCCTTGTTCCCTCTCTGCCCCTCTCCCTGCTTCTGCCCCCCTTTTTTTGTGCAAGTTGCTTCTGGCTGTCCTGGGTCTCACAGCTGGCTACCGCCATGCCACCCATCCAGCCGCCCGTCTCTGCCCTGCATCCTGGTGGCTCCTGTCTCCTGGTTTTGGCGGGTCACTATGTTGACTTGGTGCTGTTATTGTACCCTTCTTTCGCTTTTGCTCAGCTGTCGGGGTTTCGCATGCCTCTCCTGGGACCGTCGCCTGACTTCGTGGCCCGGCATCTTACTTTTCTTTTGGGGATCACCCTTAAGTCCTTTTCCTTTCAGACCTCCTTGCCTCCGGAAAAGGTCAAGCGCGTCTCGAGTCTCCTCTCCAACTACGTGCTGGTGGATGAATGCACACAACTGCAGCCCTCATGGGTCATCTCGCTTATGCCATGCGCATTGGCTCCGACTTCAAACTTCTCGATTCAGCTTCGGTCTTGTGCTCTTTACCTGCAGTACCCCATCATTATAGCCGCCATTCTCTGGGGTCATAAATGGTCCTGTAGGTCAATCCTAATTCATTCTGACGATTCCACTGCAGTCATTGTCACCTACAAGGCCATTCCCGTTCCCTTACGATCATACAGCCCATTCGCATACTCGTCTTGATCTCAGCACAGCATCAGCTCCTCCTCAGAGCTGCCTACATTCCGAGCCTCTTAACAAGTATTCGCTCCGAATCAGATCAACACCAGACTCCAGTCCCTCCATTCACCAACCATCTTCAGTATGATCACAATTCACTGTCTGTTGCCTCAAGTGAAGCCATCCTTGACAGCCTCGCTCCATGCATACTCTCAGCCTACCTCACCGGCTGGAACAGTTTCAAAACGTATCATTCTGTCTATTAACTCGCTTCCCTCAGTTTGACATTACCACACTTTACAGTTACATCGCCTGTATTTTCTCTTTCCAAAGAATTCTCTGTTCCACTATCCACACTTACCTTTCCGGTATATTCTTCTGTCGGCTCTTGCTTGGCTCTTCGTGTCCATCTTTCACTCATTGTCATGTCACCAGGCTCTTAAACAGACTTCGAAAATGAGAGTCAGCTCCGACAACGATACACCTTCCTCTCACGTTGGACTTCTCCACCTCTGCATAAACGCGTTACGACCAGGAAACTGTTCTACCATTGATCAGACCTTGGAAGCAGTCATTTTGGCATCCTATGATCCTCTGAATTTTGCACCTACAACGTCCATTTTCAACTCCTTTTCACCCCTGCCTCTCAGACATCTGCTACTCACCTGACTGTCTCATATTCACGCTTAAAAGAAAAACAGATCAACTCGGAATCTCTTCCCCATTTATCTGTTTGAATTGTATTCACACCTCAGCCCTTAAGAACCAGTTCCAGACTACTTCCAACTTGGACTGCAATCAACTGCCTCACCTCTGGATCCGGTCTTCACTGAGAAAAGGAAATTGGCTACTAGATTCTGGTTCAGCAACCATTTCTGTCAAGTCCGGCTTAGAATCAGAACACTATTCCATCCGTTCATTCCGCATCGGCGCAGCCACCACCGCCTCCAGATTCGATGTATCAGACCAAAATATTTAGTTGCTCAGACGCTGGTCTTAGCAAGCCTATCGTTCAAACGTTTGCAATAACCTTTCAGATATACGTCGAGCTCATTTACTTCTTGGCTCTGGCCAGTCATTTTGGGGTTCCCTAAGCCGGACTCACTATCGAAAGACTACACCCCCACACTAGGTCTTCCTCCGGCTCATCATCATATCTCATTCTTTCTTTCAATCAGTCAATCAATCCTTTATCATCATCATCATCGTCATCATCACTCCTTTTGTTGTGGCGTGGTCCTTGCTAGTGAAATGAGGTTAATTCATTAACATAGGTTCAGGAGCAGGACCACGCCTCAACCACACCTGCCTCCAATC
This sequence comes from Atherinomorus stipes, assembly GCA_023101725.1. Lineage (NCBI taxonomy): Eukaryota > Metazoa > Chordata > Actinopteri > Atheriniformes > Atherinidae > Atherinomorus > Atherinomorus stipes. Next base: position 16,874 of record JALJCO010012558.1, on the reverse strand, counting down.
TCACTAATCACCAAGCAGCCTTAAATACTCGCTCACCTCATCAACTCAGTTTCTCGTTCTCTCGACGACCCTCCCTTCCCCTCCCTTTCCTCTCGTTGCATCTCCTCTACCTTCCCTTTTGCCTCGTCCGCCTGCTTCGTTCGGCCTTTCTCCATCTGCTGCCCCTCCCTGGCCTTTGCCCCCCCTCTTCTCTGCCTCCCTTCTCCTTCCTGCTGTCCTACTTCTTTCCCATCATCTGACCGTCTCCTCCATTCTTGTTCCTTGTCTGCTTCCTTCTCTTCTTTCGGGTTCCATCTGAGGGGGGGGTTCCCTAAGCCGGACTCACTATCGAAAGACTACACCCCCACACTAGGTCTTCCTCCGGCTCATCATCATATCTCATTCTTTCTTTCAATCAGTCAATCAATCCTTCATCATCATCATCATTGTCATCACTCCTTTTGTTGTGGCGTGGTCCTTGCTAGTGAACATTTTATTTCATTAAACAAAATAATCGTGATGATTTTTCCATAATCGAGCAGCCCTACAACATCATAAACCACACATGTAGGTGATCATGACTTGATCAAAACCCACTTCATCTTCTTCATCTACACAGTTTCTGATTATTTTCACGCTTTAGATCTCAGAGAGATTTCATAGAGCCCTGTAAACCTAACCAGATGGGACATAAATAACTCGGATCACGGCTGAAAAATTGCAGAATCGCAAAAAGAATGTATTTCAGTCTCAACCATAATCTCCAGTTGTGTGATAGCAACAGATACAGGAACACATCAAAAAGTTTTCAGGTCATAAAAAAGAAGTTAAGGATAATGAAAAAGGGACAAAGACTGAACTGAATGATTCATACCAGCGGTTTTCAAACTGGGGGCCGGGAACCCCATGTGGGTCACATGATCATTGTTAAAAATAAAACTAGAGCCTACATTTATCAAATAAATTTGGGATTTTGGGGGCTATAAATATAAAAAAATTATTGCAAGAGGTTAATCTGTGAAATTAACACATTCATTTCTTAATTATTGCATGAATAATTAAGTTATCACGAATTCCATGTGTGGGCTGCACGGTGGCGTGGTGGTTAGCACTGCAGCCTCACAGTAAGAAGGTCACTAGTTAGATTCCTGGCTGGGGAGGGGGTTCAAACAATTCCAACAGTGACCTTCCTGTGTGGAGTTTGCATGTTCTCCCGTGTATGTGTGGGTTCTCTCTGGGTACTCCGGCTTCCTCCCACCATCCAAAGACATGCATGTTAGATTAACTGATCGCTCTAAATTGCCCCTAGGTATGAATGTGAGCGTGAATGGTTGTCTGTCTCTCTGTGTTGGTCCTGCGACAGACTGGCGACCTGTCCAGGGTGTACCCCGCCTCTCGCCTGATAATAGCTGGGATAGGCTCCAGCAACCCCTGCAACCCTGAACTGGATAAGCGGTACAGAAAATGACTGACTGACTGACTAATTCCATGTTAAAAATCCCACTTTAACATTATCTCAGTGAGAGAAGCTGATTTCTAGCATGTAGGTGTCCATCATTCCACCAGAAAACATGATTCCTCTTATTTATGAGGTTTCTGATAGTTTTCAAGCCTTACATGTAGAATTTTATCACCAAGTGTCCAGAAACAAAGCAAAAATATTACAGCTGCTGCTCTAAAAATGCACATTTTGGTGAGAAGACTGAATTCGGGCGCTTTTTTCCACAGCTGTTTAACATAGTCCAGCAAAGTGATGAAGAGGCTGCTGGGTATTCTTCCTCCTTTTAGGCTCTGTCAGCCTTGTGAGCAGTAAAATCAGAGCATTCCTTTCTGGTGTGGCGATGTTCATGAGTAAAATCGTCTTCATAAACCAACAACCCTGACTCTGGGAGGCGGGGGGTAACTGCAACAGAGGACTTTGACGGGCTCAGCTGCTGTTGCAGCTTCATACGTTTGCTCTGCTGAGACTGTCTCCCTCCCATGATGCAACACAGACGAGGTTCATGTCAAAGCAGCTGATGCATGAATGCATGAAGGGCAAACAGGTTCCCTGCTGCAGCAGAAGTTATATATACAACAGGGAGTGCAGAATTATTAGGCAAATGAGTATTTTGACCACATCATCCTCCTTTAAAAAAAAAAAAAAAAAATTCTGGAATGCGCTGCTAGGTAGCTGCAGTTTGTAATAGCTCTCCCTAAACTTTTGTGTTTTTTTCAAATATAGTTGTCTTTTAATTGACATTACTTGTCAGATTAGGTTTTTCTTGGAAGAGTTTTTATGCTGGTTTGAAGGGTGTGCAATTCAAGAGATTTTTTCTCATATATTTGGCTTTTTTCACTACTTGTTATGATGTGTATCCATAGCAACGGAAAAATTGTTTACCACCGGGATCAACTGTTAAAACTCTCCCAAATCAAGATTTTCACGAAATAACACGTCAAATCCCAGTGGAGTAAAGAGAAAGACAAGAGGAGCAGGGCAGGGAAGGCAGAGAGAAAAACGGTGGAGATTTAAACCGTTTCTTCCAACTGTTGTGATGGGTAACGGAGATCGCTAGCAACAAGAGGACGAGCTTGAAGTGCTAACAAGGTCTCAGAAAGAGTACAGAGAATGCAGCATCATGTGCTTCACCGAGACATGGCTGCATGAACACATCCCGGACTGTAATGCTTCAAGATGAACCACGGCTTCAAGACGGTCCGTGCAGACCGAAATAAACAGCTCAGCAGGAAGCTAAAGGGAGGTGGAATTGCAGTGCTGGTCAGTCAGCGTTGGTGCCATCCAGGACACATCACTGTCAAGGAGAAGACTGCACAAGAGACATGAACTGTTAGCTGGAGTTTCCGTCCATATTACTTACCCAGAGAGTTTGCCTGTGTTATTCTGGTAGCTGTTTATATAATACCAGGTACCGCACCAAGACAGCCTGTGATGTCATCAGCTCCGTCGTGGCTAAACTACAAACACAGCATCCAAACTCATTCATGCGACTCTGAGAATTCAACAACGTCTCCCTCTCACATTACCAACTTTCCAGCAGTTTGTCAGCTCTCCACCAGAGAAAATAAGATGTGAACTTATTTTATGCAAATACTAAGAATGCAACGCTCCTCTGCCCTGCCTCCTTTAGGAAATCAGATCAAATCTGTTCTTCTCACCTCCACCTACAAGCCCACCTTCAGCAGCAACCAGTCATTAAGACGATTAAAACCTGTCTACTAGGCGAAGATGCTCTGAGAGGGTGCTTGAGGCCACAGACTGAATGTCTTCTGTGAACCTCATGGAGATGACATCAACACCAGACTGAGTGTGTGACAGATTACATAAACTTCTGTGTGGACAACATCGTCCAACAAGAACAGAAGGTGCTTCCCCAATAACAAACCCTGATCACCAGTGACCTGAAAAACTGCTAACATCAAAAGAAAGCTTCAGGGATGGAGACAGGGAGTTACTGAAGACCACACAAAAACAACTGAAAACACAGACTAAGAAGGAAGAGGACGACAGGAAGAAGTTGGAGAGCAGCCCAGCAGAACAACGTGAGGGATGTGTGGCGGGAATGAAGAAGACACCGGCCAAGTAAAGGGGGACCAGACTGACGGATGTCTGGACAGAGCAACGAACTGAACATGTTCTTCATAGGTTCAGCTCCCCCCTGCCGACAACCCAACACACCACACCCCTCCATAGCCCACAGCTTTCCTGTCCCACCCCCACTCTGTCACCCTGCACCTCAGTCATGACCTGAACACAGCCTCCTCTCCCCCCACATCAGGACATCCTAGACCTCCTCTGTCTCCACATCAGGACATCCTGAGACCTCCTCTGTCTCCACCTCCAGCCTGACTGTCTCCTGTGACCAGTCAAGAAACAACTAGAGAAACTGAACCGAACAAGGCTGCAGGTCCAGATGGTGTCAGTCCCAGAGTTCTCAAGACCTGCTCAGAACAACTATGTCCGGTTCTCTAGCACCTTTTTAAAGGGGAGACAAACAGTAAAAACTAGTTTATTTGTTGGCATTACTGATATGTAAATACTCCAAACGCTTTTACAGCGAGTATTGTTTTAACCCAGACCTCCTTCCTCAGTAGACAGTTGGGTCCGGGATGAAGGAGCTTACCCGAGACCACGTGACTTCATTTTGATTGGCTACACCTTATTTCGCATGACCTTATTTGAGAATGTAGGTCAAGCTGCATCGGAGTTTGCTAAAGGCTAACTGCTAGCAACATGGGCAGTCAGACAGGAGAGCACGTTTATCAGACAAGACAGCATTTAGAAAATAAAAAACTTACAGGTAATGACAAGGTTGTGGTCGCCCTCCTCAGTGTCTGCAGAAGTTTGCTTTAAATCCATTTGTTTGAAAACCCAGACCTGACTGCAGAAGTTACTACTAGCCCACATGCAGCTGAATCAGACAGGGAGGGGGGGGAGCGGACGGGCATCAACCGTTAGGAGAGAGAGAGAGGGGGGCGCTGTTTACTTGATAGTGTGCTCTTACTGAGCAATTAAATTACGTAGAATGATGGAACTACGTAGAATGATGGAACTACGAGAATGATAGCCTGCTGTCTGATTCAACTGTTTCTGAGCAGAGAGACAAAGCTGACAGACCATAAACAGGAACTTTGATTCTCACTCTGGACATTCACATGGCCTCATCAGTGCACAATAGATCATATTATACACCCAAAACCCCAGAAAATTAAATTTGATGTCATGGCACCTTTAACACTAGCCTGAGACAGAACAGAGTTCCTGTGCTGTGGAAAACATCCTGTCTTGTTCCTGTCCCTAAAAAACCACAACCAGCTGAACCAAATGACTACAGACCAGAACCAGAACCAGGACCAGAACCAGATGACTACAACCAGTTGCACTTACATCTCACATCATGAAAGTCCTGGAGAGACTCTTACTGGCTCACCTCAACAAGCAAGGAATACCTTTCAGGACCCATTACAGTTTGCATATCGTAATGGGCTTGGGGTTGAAGACGCCATCATCTTCCTGCCTCAGAGAGCCCACTCTCATCTGGACCAGTCAGGCAGCACTTTGAGGGTCATGTTCTTTGATTTTTCAAGTGCATTTAATACTATTCAGCTGCTTTGCTATGAGAAGCTCCATAACTTCTAGGTGGATCCTCCACAACCACCTGGATTTACGACTACTTAACAAACAGATCACAGTTTGTGAGACTGAAAGGTTGTGTGTCTGAGATGGTGGTCAGCAGCACTGGAGCACCACAAGGGACTGTACTCTCACCATTCCTCTTTACACTGTACACCTCAGACTTCCAGTACAACTCTGATCCTGTCATCTGCAGAAATACTCTATGACTCTGCAGTTGTGGGGTGTATCAGTGATGGACAAGAAGCCGAATACAGGGAACTTGTCAATCAGTGTGTGAAATGGTAACAATCAGCTCATCTTAAATACCAGCAAACTAAAGAGATGATTGTTGACTTCAGGAGGAGCAAGAATAAGCAGCATAGTCCTGTCTACATCCTGGAAGAGGAGGTGGAGGTGGTGGAGAACTACAAAACCTGGAGTTCAGCTGGACAACAGACTAGACTAAATCAACAGTGACTACATCTACAAGAAAGGTCAGAGCAGACTCTACTTCTTAAGGAAGCTGAATCATTCAACGTCTGCACCAAATGTTGCAGATCTTCTACAAGTCTGTTGTGGAAAGTGCAATTAGCTTTGCAGCATCTGCTGGGGAAGCAGCACAGAACCAGAGACTTGAAGAAAATAAACAAGCTGACAAGAAAGCTGGTTCTGTGCTGGGGAGAACTCTGGAGCCGCTGGAGATGATCGTTCAGAAACGAATGCTGCACAAGCTGATGAAGATGATGGAGGACAAAAAGAGCTTTTACAATACTGAATTTCCCTTCTGGGATGAATAAAGTATTTTCATTTTTCATTTCATTTCATTTATGCATGTTGTCTTACTTCAAGCTGTATTGGCCCAAAGCCTACTACCAATTTAAGCATATCAGGTCTTATTACATCTCTGTAATGAGAAGGGGTGTGGTCTAATGACATCAACAACCTATATCAGGTGTATTAGGCAAACAGAATTATTAGGCAACTTAACAATAAACAAATATATACCCATTTCAATTATTTATCTTCACCAGGGAAACCAATATAACAGCTCAGCATTCACAAATATACATTCTGACATTCAAAAACAAAACAAAAACAAATCAGTGACCAATATCGCCACCTTTCTTTGCAAGGACACTGAAAAGCTGCCATCCATGGATCCTGTCAGTGTTTTGATCTGTTCACCATCAACATTGCGTGCAGCAGCAACCACAGCCTCCCAGACACTGTTCAGAGAGGTGGACTGTTTTCCCTCCTTGTAAATCTCACATTTGATGAGGGACCACAGGTTCTCTATGGGGTTCAGATCAGGTGAACAAGGAGGCCATGTCATTAGTTTTTCTTTTTTTAGACCCTTTCTTGCAGCCACGCTGTGGAGCACTTGGATGCGTGTGATGGAGCATTGTCCTGCAAAAAAATCTCTGGAGCTCTCTGGCCTTTACCGATCCAGCCACGGGCCCATCCATCTGGCCCATACCAGTACCCCACCTCCACCTCGCTGGCGTCTGAGTGGGACTGGAGCTCTCTGCCCTTTACCGATCCAGCCACGGGCCCATCCATCTGGCCCATACCAGTACCCCACCTCCACCTTGCTGCGCTGGTGGACTGGAGCCTCTGGCCTTTACCATCCAGCCACGGGCCCATCCATCTGGCCCATACCAGTACCCCACCTCCACCTTGCTGCGTCTAGTGGGACTGGAGCCTCTGCCTTACCGATCCAGCCACGGGCCCATCCATCTGCCCGTACCAGTACCCCACCTCCACCTTCGCGCTGTGGGACTGGAGCTCTCTGGCCTTACCGATCCAGCCACGGGCCCATCCATCTGGCCCATCAAGACTCACTCTCATTCCATCAGTCCATAAAACCTTAGAAAAATCAGTGAGATATTTCTTGGTCCAGTCTTGACGTTTCAGCTTGTGTGTCTTGTTCAGTGGTGGTGGTTTTTCAGCCTTTCTTACCTTGGCCATGTCTCTGAGTATTGCACACCTTGTGCTTTTGGGCACTCCAGTGATGTTGCAGCTCTGAAATATGGAAAAACTGCTGGCAAGTGGCATCTTGTCAGCTGCACGCTTGACTTTTCTCAGTTCATGAGCAGTTATTTTACGCCTTGGTTTTTCCACACGTTTCTTGCGACCCTGTTGACTATTTTGGATGAAACGCTTGATTGTTGGATGATCACGCTTCAAAAGCTTGGCAATTTTGAGAGTGCTGCATCCCTCTGCAAGATATCTCACTATTTTTTACTTTTCGGAGCCTGTCAAATCCCTCTTCTGACTCATTTTGCCATAGGAAAGGAAGTTGCCTAATAATTCTTTTTGCCTAATACACCTGATATAGGGTGATGATGTCATTAGACCACACCCCTTCTCATTACAGAGATGCAGAACACCTGATATGCTTAAATGGTAGTAGCTTTGGGCCTATACAGCTTGGAGTAAGACAACATGCATAAAGAGAATGATGTGGTCAAAATACTCATTTGCCTAATAATTCTGCACTGCCTGTACATATATATATATATATATATATATATATATATATATATATATATATATATATTCATATATATATTTAAAGGCAAGGCTGCCATTGATACCATGTGATGGAGGTTTAAAATCAGAAATTGCACAAATTCTACCTGCACGAAACAGTTTCAACAAATTTTGAAAAATGATGAGAGAAAGGCACAGATGATGAATGAAACCAAATCCGGTTGAACTCCTCCAGCCTGACAGCTTTGTCAGATGGTTCTTCTGGAGCTTTGACTGATAAAAACTAGATTACTCAGTAAACTGCAGAAAAAGTTTAGGCTGATTTTTGATGCAGTTCTTGCATAACTGCACAGTTGACACAGAGTGACGTGTCCACCAGTACACTTAAGTACTTATACAACACATACATGTAGTCATTTCTTGTCCAATGGACAACTTTACTCATACATAATGCTGCTTTACTCATTCTTAGGATTGCTTTACGCATTAGTACTACTTTACTCATTCCTAGGATTACTTTACTCATTCCTAAGATTACTTTATGCATTTCTAGTACTACTCTACTCGTTCCTTTTACTATTTCACTCATTCCTGGGATTACCTTACTCATTCCTAGTACTACTTTACTCATTCCAAGTACTACTTTACTCATTCCTAGGACTGCTTGACATATTCCAAGGATTACTTTACTCATTCCTGGGATTACTTTACTCATTCCTAGTACTAAACATATTCCAAGGATTACTTTACTCATTCTTAGCACTACTTTACTCATTCCAAGGATTACTTTACTCATTTCTAGCACTACTTTACTCATTCCAAGGATTACTTTACTCATTTCTAGCACTACTTTACTCATTCCTAGGATTACTTGCTATTCTCTGGTTTCCACTGACAGTAATGTGGTTTTCTTTTCGGAGGAGATAGTATTCACATGTTTTACTTTGTTCCAGGTGAATTTACTCTGACACAGTAACACATATTTTGATTCTGGTACTTCTGTCGTACTCTCACATGTCTCACCAGACCAGGATCATACAACAGCCCTGTAGTTGCGAAGATGTACTTCATTTATTTTGGGAACGTGGTTTCAGACAGGAGGCAGAATAAATTGGGCTCATCAAGAACAAGTTAATTTACTGCTCCATCTGCCGATCAGTGAAAACACATTTATCTAAAGAGCTTTAAAATGAATACTTGACATTTGTCAGCTGGATCCCAACAGAGAAACAGAGTAATTAAGATATTGTGACTGAGTCAGTGATGAACATCTCATCCCGGGAAAACTGTAGAGGATCCAAACATCAAGCTAATTAAGATGTTACCCAGACTTGGCACTCTATGATTAGCACAGAATTTAAGCACGGCACATTTCCAGTTTACAGCGATTAACTGGACACTCTTTTCACTCTTTTTTTAAGGTTTGACTGGGAAATGTGAGCAACATTCATTATGAACACATGGATCGCATCTCTGCTGCTGTTTGATTCCTTCTTCCGTGGCTTCATCTCTGCGTCTGACAGGAGACCAAAGCGTCTATAATGAGGTCAGTAATCCTCTATTCTGTTTGATTTCATGGAGCCAAAGGTTCTGCAGGCTTGTGACAGGAGCTGATGATTGATTTCAGTCTGCTTCCACCTGATGCAGTGCTCCGCATTTCCAAGGTTTGCCTTTTTATTCCATTCTTGAAATATCTGAAGTTAGTATGCATGGGATGAATCTGCAACTAAGAAGGCTGAGGTTTGTTTTCCTCTGAAACCAGATGCTCACTGATCAAAACAAAACGTTTATAAACGAAGTATAAAAAAAGTAAATATCTAAAAGAAAATGTTAAAATTTTTGCAACAGAAATCAAATGCAGGCTTCATGTCAGGGACTTGTATCAGAAAGTAGATTTAGAGTTGAGTTTTCTGTTTTACAGAGTCTGTTGCCATAGTAACTGACTCCATGAAAAGTCAACCTCCACTCGTGAAAAAAATCCTTCGGCACGTCTGGAATAATAATTTAATTAAATTATCCATCGTGGCGATCCACTGTCGCCTCTCTGGATCAGTCTGCTGGTTGTTTTGTCCCATGATGCATCTCTTTCCTGAGCAGCATTTGTCAGCAGTTGCCATGGTGACGCCCTGTATCACAGCTCCAGTGATGATGGCTTTTTATTGTGGTTCTCGACTCTGGATTAGGGATGGGCCATAACAATTTTTTTACTATCGATACGATACCAGTAGTTTATGGTACTTTTTCATCAACACCAATACTTTTAGTCCCTTTAAAGATAATAACATGATTGTAAAGTTTGCATTAACATCTTTATTGTGAGGGCAATATTAGATATAAATAAAATCTGATAACAGGTGGACTGGAAAGAAATGCTTTTAAAACATTAATAAATTATATTAATGAGTAAATTGAACAAAAATAAGATTTAAAACTTTTAATTATCAAATAGCTTAAGCACAGGTTAAGATTATTTACATGGAAAATTCAGTGGAAAATGTTTAAATATAAAATGTGATAGTAATATTATAAATTCATCAAAACATAATGCGCAGTAACCTGCATTAAAGTACTGAAAGATACCAAAACATCATCATCATCACAAACAGTAGCAGCATCATCATGATATCTGACACAGAAGCTAGAATCTGGGTGCTTTCACATCATTTCATTGCCCAAAAATTTTAGATGTGAAACCAAATTGCATGTTTTGTATCTGTTCAGTGGTATCATGATACTCAAAAAAGTATCGATTCCAATATTTTGTCTGGCTGGTATCGAAAGTATTGACTCCAGGGTATCAAGATGCCGATCCCTGCTGAGGAAGACACTCTGTTGATTTAACCAACTCAAAGAAACTCAAAGTACATTTACCAAAAGTTCTTTTATAGACTCACAGTTAAATAAACCTCCTTTGTGAAAATTTTATCAGCATTGACAGTAAAACCCCAATAAATCAAAAGTTGGACAGTTACCTTAAATACAAGCAAACCTTAAATCTATTATTTGTTGATTGGAGCTCTACATTTCAGTCTGAAAGCTCAGACAACACTGCAATCTGAAGGGAAAATACCAGACTACTGATTTTTCTTATTAAAGGTCCCATATTGTGAAAAATTCACTTTTTAATGGGTTTCTAACATCATATGAGTCTGTGAGCATGTGCAGAGACCCAAAAATAATAAAAAAAAACTTTAACCTCTGTCACTGTCTAGCTCCGCCTCTTGGCAAATGTGTCCTCAAACCAACGATTCTGAAACCTAACCCCTCATGACGTGCAAAAACAGCAAAACCACTCCCCGCAGTTGTGGATGCTGCCGTTGACACGCCCTAGGCTACCCCTCCCAACCCCGCCCTTCAAATTCTCCAAGAAGCCAGAAGCCTCCCTGAAGCCGAGCGAAGCGAACATGGCTAAGCTAAGAGCTAAGCACGGCAGTTGCTCTGTGAACGGCTGTATCGACGAGCACAAAAGTCTGCTCCTACTCCCTTCGTCTGAGCCGACAAGAACTACGTGGTTGGAATTTATATATAATGGAAATATACCCACAAAACTTCCAAAGGTTTTGCATGTGTGCGCCCATCATTTTGAAGTGGAGTGCTTTCACAACATGGGCGCATTCAAAGCTGGCTTCGCCTCCCACCTCAAGTTGAAGCAAGGATCTGCACCAACTCTCCGCTCCAGAGCTGAACAGGTAGGAGCTTGAATTGATTTACCTGTTAGCCTGCTTAGCCTGATAAGTGTACACACGTTAGCACGGCAGCTAACGCAGCTCAGCCACTGCTGCGAGCGTTTGTGTCTCGTGTCCTCACAGACACATTTAGCATCAGTTTTAGCCAAAGCTTCATAAACTAGCCGAAGAAACTTCTCTGCTATTTACATGGTTGTGATGGCTGCTGGTGTCGCTGTCCCTGCAGTGCAAGGTAACGCTGGCCTCTGCTGTTTTGAGAAGCGAGTGGTTTTCTTTATGAACAGTATTTTCTTAGCAGGATATATACGGTAATTCTGATTGTGTGCTTGATGGTGTTATGTTACGTTACTTTAGTTGATAACAGCCTGTTCAGTTTATCACAGCAGATATGCTGCAGCAGCTCAGGCTAAATGTGTGCTGCGGGTCTACCTTGTTAGTTTAATGAAGAGTTATTTGCCAACTGTCTCTGAAAATACGTAATTAATCGTATTTAAAATAAATGTTCCGTGCTCCGTAATGAACTGAATAGAACGGTATTTGTCCCGTATTTCTGCGAGGGGGGAAAAATGTCTCTGTCAGCCCGCCGGTCAATGTCGTGCCTTTCTTATGTTTTCCCGGAAAAAAAATTCCGGCCAAGATGATCCTAAATACTGGATTTAAAAGGCTAAATGTTGTTGTAACATCATTAAGGCGAACTTAGTCCGTTCAAAAGTGTCATAAGCACAATAAGCCGCAGCGTAGTGTCGCAACAGCTGATCAGTTTTATCCTCATCGGTCCCAAATGATGAAATATGTGATGATATTTCAGCTCCACAAACGGTAAAAACGCCCAATTATGATTTGTGGATTGTGGACCAGATCACAGAGGCAGAGATGAGAATGAGGTGATGTGAGGGAAAAAAGAGGGTGTGTTGCTGTAGGCTGAGACAGACTTTACTCTGGAGTTCCCTTCTTTCATTTTTTTTATTTCTTTTTTTTAACGGGAATTTGCAACCTTACACATGGCTGAAAAGTAGCGCTGATAAAGACTGCAGTAAGATTACATTTCGGCTTTGCAGAGCTTCAGATGTGTTTTTTAATTTGATTTAAAGCCACTATGCTGTCAGTTTCATGTATGAATTAGTCAAGTACATTGTTGCAAGATAAAACCTGGACAGACTGCACGTTTTCTATGTTGTTAGATGTAAATTACAGTTTTTCAAATTAGCAGTGGAAGTGAAATATTTTTTGTAAGTTATATTATTGGGTGCATTTGCTGTCACAGATTATACACTCTCTGCATTTGATGTAACAAGCAGTTTGAAAAGATGTTTGTATAAACTAGGTTTTCTCTGTACAGGCCAGCACATCAACTCCATCCATTCAGTTACCTTCATCAGCTGCATGCCAGACTGACCCACTGGACACGCGAACTGTTGGCACACAGCTGTCCCTCAGGACCCTTCAGCCCCACTTCAGAAGTGTTGGTATGTACTTGTCACTGTTAGAACAGTTAGTTATGATAAAGTTAGTAATTTAACTGTTTAAATACTTATTATGTAAGTTTTCTGTTGTATTTGGGTCATTTTTAGAAAATTTTCTTCATTTGAATTATATTTGTTTACAGGTATACAAGCTACTGTCTCGTGCAGAGATTTTGGTGTTGGAACCACCCCTGCAGACACTTTGTATTTTTCATCAACACCTGTGAAGAGACCTTCCAAAAGACCTCGTCTGGACTTTGAAGAAGAGCTGGAGCAGGACGATGATCCAATGGAGAGCAGCTCTTCAATGGCAGCTTCAAAGGGGCTGGATTCTACCTATGATCCTGCTGATTCTGTTACAGCATTGACTGAGCCAACATTGTTGTCGTAAGTCAGTCTCTGTGGATACTTGAGTAAACTTAAAAAACTCTAGAAATGTCCTATTACCTCTGGCTGTAGTTTTCATTGCATGACTATTGTTGTTTACAGCACAATTTTTAGCTGTTTAAAAAAAATTAAGATAAAAAAAAAAGACAAAATGGAACATGTGTAAAATTAGAAAGACAACACTGAGGCAGCTCGAGCTCTTTGATTGCTTACAATAGTTCTTCCGTTATTTTTCTATATAGGGAAGATTCATCCACTCCCATCCACAACATCAAAAAATACATCGTGTATGAGAGCTGCATTGTGGAGCTTTTTGCAGTGTGTCCGGTCTGCACGCGAGCAAGTGATGTGAGGACCCATAAACGGGGGACATTCCTGTCTGTCGAGCAGCTGTGCCCCCATTGTGAGTTCCACAGACACTGGAATAGCCAGCCTCTCCTTGGAAGCACACCAGCCGGGAACCTCCACCTTTCTGCAGCAGTGTACCTGAGTGGTGCATCTTACTTAAAAATTGCAAGGGTAATCATGTGCAACTGTATAGATTCTGAGTATGGCTCTGAATATATAATCAACTCTGAATAAATGGCATGCCTTATGTAAAACACTTATTTTGTTTTTTTTTCTTTAAAAAGGTCTTTGATGCAATGCAGCTGCAGTCATTTCAGTATGACACGTTTCGCCGACATGCCAGAACCTTCATTGAACCTGCAGTCGTTCATCACTGGAAAACATCACAGGATGCGATGCTGCAGCGGCTCAGTCAGGAGGGGAAAGTAATACTTGGTGGAGACATGAGGGCTGACTCTCCAGGTATTTATAATTTACTGATATATTATAGTTGTTTACATACAGGTGTTTGATATTTTGTGAAGTTCAAATAATTTACATAAATTACATGCTACATATAATTTAAAAGTTTCAATGTGGTGAATGACGTTCTGATGTGAACATATTCTAAACAGGGCACTCTGCAAAATTTGGAAGTTACACCATGATGGACCTGAATACAGATACGGTTGTGGACATCCAGTTGGTTCAGGTGAATGTTTGAAATTAATATTTGAAATGGCTCATTCAGTGTAATTTTAAAATGATTTTTCATTAGGCATTTTCTAATGCTGTGTTTTTGGGGGGGTTTTGTGACTGGACAACAGAGCAATGAGGTTGGTGGTAGCTGCCACATGGAGAAAGAGGGCCTGAGGAGGAGTCTGGCATTAGTGGAAGCACATGGTGTGACTCTTGACTGCATTGTTACCGATCGTCACCCACAAATTCAGAAGTTTCTCAGGGACAACAACATCACCCACTACTACGATGTTTGGCACATGGCAAAAGGTACATCTCATTACCTCTCATCCTCTCATCCTCTTTCTTCTGTATCCATGTCCTCATTCATGAGCCAGACTGATACATCGGGCCGATTTTGGCATCTGGATCACTAATCGCAGCCAAAATCATTAAATGCAGCCGATGTGAAAATTCCGTTTTTGGTAATGTTTGTGTTTTCCTCCATGGAGGTAGTTTATATCCTGCTGCTGTGCGGATTTCTCTCTCTCCTCCCCCTAAAACGCAAAGGCGAGAGTTTTTAATTTTCCGTGGGTGAGTTGTTGTCTGTAACCAGGGCGCGTTGGATCAGGTGATTCTATAATATTGAAATCTAATTACCAAAAACTCTATCTACAGTATCTACTGTATCTATCTATCTATCTATATAGATATATATATATATATATATATATATATATATATATATATATATAGATATAGATAGATAGATTCATTTCCTAGGCAGAAGGGAACATTAAGGTGTGGAAGCACCAGGAAGGCAAAGAACACAAGAAATTTGTGTCAGCACCTAAAACATCATCACAAATCCTGGAGTGTTCTGATTCTTAGTCTTGAATCATACTTTGGTCATTATAAGAATTTAAGTTGTACTGCAGCTGGACTGTACAAATCCTGCATACATGTCCATGTTCATTTTTTTAATATCCTGGCTAATTTATATCGGCTGATATCAAAGATCAGCCAATATATTGATATAATTTTAAAGCTCCCATTATTGGTATCTGCCTCAAAATCCAATATCAGTCATGCTCTAGTCCTCATATTGGCTGCTACTAAAAGGGCATCATGAACAAAGCATTTGTCTGTATGATTTCATGTTACATAAGAGGATCATGAAAGACAAATCGTGTCCTAACAGTAACATAAGCTTGGAGTCAATTAGTATTATATGCTTTCGAAAGTGATTATCATATGCTGTACTTCAGTTATCGCAGTTCTTAATCAAACTTTTGTATCTTATATGCACTGTAGGAATTTCAAAAAAACTGGAGAAGCTCAGTAAGCAGAAGGGCTTTGAAAAACTCCAGAAGTGGAAACGAAGCATAAACAACCACATTTACTGGACTGCAGCTACCTCAACCACCGGTCCTGAGAGAGTGGCAAAGTGGACGTCGATCCTAAACCATGTACAAGACATTCACATCCATTAGGATCCTCTTTACCCAAGTGCCTGCATGACATCCATCAGACCCGGGACAAGAATAAATGGCTCCAAGCAGGTGCTTAACTTGCAAACAAAAAGTTTTTACATATGTCCTCCTTTAGTAGCTTTTACAAATTCATTTCAAGTAATATCAGTCATTTTTCTCTGTGGCATTTAAAAATATCCCTTCTGCCCCCTGTTTGTAGCAACTCCGGGAGATTCTACAAGTTAGAGAAGGTTCTGACAAACAAAAGAACTCTGAAGGATGTTGCCAAACTGAGCCCTCACCACCAGACTTCATCTTTGGAGGCTTTCCACAGCGTCATACTACGATTTGCTCAAGAATGTTGTTTTTCCATTCATTGGAATGCTGTGCAGGTAAATCAAAATTGGGTTACTTAGAATTCATGAGTTGTAGTCTAAACTTTTTTTGATTGACCATCTGTATTTTTGTCTTTCTTGCACTCTCAGACTCTACCTGACTGCCATGTATTTCTACGAAAACACTAACCGACCACAAGCCACAACACAGGAAGGTGTTCCTCTCTTCAAGGTCCACTTTCCAGAGGCTATGAAGGGGAATGTAGAGCCAAACCACAGAGGACAAAACCAACATTTCAGTATGTGTTCACTTTTTAAAATTTTTTACCTGAACATGTTTGAACTTACAGTTCTAAGTATTTCTTTTCACTTTAAAAAAAAAAAACAAAAAAAACAATGAAAAATAACAGTATAACTTATATGTAAAAAAAAAGTATTAATTGAATAAATGAATAACTAAATTAAGTCAAAATACTAAAATGTTTTATGCATATTTTAGTGTTTTGTATAAATAAATAAATTGAGAAATAATAATACAAGTAAACAAAATCTTTGTGCTTGTGTATTATCAAACAGGGTATGTTGCTGACATGATGGACCTCATATTTGAAAAAGTCTTTGTGGACCCTACACCCTACACAACTGCGCTGTTGGCCATCCCTGTCCCAGAGGACTTGACTGCACCAGTAGCTGAGTGGCCTGACAAGGAGGAGGTCATCGCCAGCTACGTCTCCAGGTTCAACCGAGGGCCAGTTTGAATCCCACATAGTGGCAACATCAGCATCAGGGAACTCTGTGTGGATGCGTAGAACCACACAAGCTGGAATGACGACCGGATTCTGCGGCCCGAGCCACCAGCTCTAAAACTTCTATAGGCCAGATGCCTGTAATGCCTAAACAGATTGGATAATTATTTATTATAGATAAATAATTAGACA
>JALJCO010012556.1:0-33942 GCA_023101725.1 Atherinomorus stipes | reverse complement strand
TACGTACCAGGGTCAGTACGTACCAGCGTCAGTACGTACCAGCATCAGTACGTACCAACATCAGTACATATCTACATCAGTCCGTTGCAGCATCAGTACGTAACAGCATCAGTACGTACCAGCATTGGTACGTAGCAGCATCAGAGCGTAGCAGCATCAGTACGTACCAGCGTCAGTACGGACCAGCATCAGTACGTACCAATATCAGTGCATACCTACATCATTCCGTTGCAGCATCAGTACGTAACAGCATCAGTACGTAGCAGCATCAGTACGTACCTGCATCAGTTTGTACCAGCATCAGTACAAACCAACATCAGTACGTTGCAGCATCAGTATGTAGCAGCATCAGTACGTACCAACATTAGTACGTACCAACATCAGTACGTACAAACATCAGTTTGTACCAACATCAGTATGTACCAACATCAGTACTTACTAGCATCAGTTTGTACCAGCATCAGTACGTACCAGCATCAGTACGTACCAGCATCAGTACGTACCAACATCAGTTTGTACCAACATCAGTACATACCAGCATCAGTACGTACCAGCGTCAGTACGTACCAGCATCAGTACGTACCAGCATCAGTACGTACCAGCGTCATAACATACCAGCGTCAGTACGGACCAGCATCAGTACGTACCAGCATCAGTACGTAGCAGCATCAGTACGTAGCAGCATCAGTACGTACCAGCATCAGTTTGTACCAACATCAGTACAAACCAACATCAGTACGTTGCAGCATCAGTACGTAGCAGCATCAGTACGTACCAACATCAGTATGTACCAGCGTCAGTACGTACCAACTCAGTACGTACCAGCGTCAGTACGTACCAGGGTCAGTACGTACCAGCATCAGTACGTACCAGCGTCATAACATACCAGCGTCAGTACGTACCAGCATCAGTACGTAACAGCATCAGTAAGTAGCAGCATCAGTTCGTACCAGCATCAGTATGTACCAGCATCAGTACCTACCAGCGTCAGTACGTACCAGCGTCAGTACGTACCAGCGTCAGTACGTACCAGGGTCAGTACGTACCAGCGTCAGTACGTACCAGCATCAGTACGTACCAACATCAGTACATATCTACATCAGTCCGTTGCAGCATCAGTACGTAACAGCATCAGTACGTACCAGCATTCGTACGTAGCAGCATCAGAGCGTAGCAGCATCAGTACGTACCAGCGTCAGTACGGACCAGCATCAGTACGTACCAACATCAGTGCATACCTACATCATTCCGTTGCAGCATCAGTACGTAACAGCATCAGTACGTAGCAGCATCAGTACGTACCTTCATCAGTTTGTACCAGCATCAGTACAAACCAACATCAGTACGTTGCAGCATCAGTATGTAGCAGCATCAGTACGTACCAACATTAGTACGTACCAACATCAGTACGTACAAACATCAGTTTGTACCAACATCAGTATGTACCAACATCAGTACTTACTAGCATCAGTTTGTACCAGCATCAGTACGTACCAGCATCAGTACGTACCAACATCAGTTTGTACCAGCATCAGTACGTACCAACATCAGTACGTACCAACATCAGTACGTACCAACATCAGTATGTACCAACATCAGTACGTACCAACATCAGGATGTACCAACATCAGTACGTACCAACATCAGTATGTACCAGCATCAGTTTGTACCAGCATCAGTATGTACAAGCATCAGTACGTACCAGCATCAGTACGTAGCAGCATCAGTTTGTAGCAGCATCAGTTTGTACCAGCATCAGTCCGTACCAACATCAGTTTGTACCAGCATCAGTCCGTACCAACATCAGTATGTACCAGCATCAGTTTGTACCAGCATCAGTACGTACCAACATCAGTTTGTACCAGCATCAGTATGTACCAGCATCAGGACTAACCAGCATAAGTTTGTACCAGCATCAGTCCATACCAACATCAGTACGTTCCAACATCAGTTTGTACAAGCATCAGTACATACCAACATCAGTTTGTACCAGCATCAGTTTGTACCAGCATCAGTACGTACCAGCATCAGTTTGTACCAGCATCAGTACGTACCAGCATCAGTCCGCACAAACATCAGTACGTACCAACATCAGTTTGTACCAGCATCAGTACGTACCAACATCAGTTTGTACCAGCATCAGTATGTAACAGCATCAGTATGTACCAGCATCAGTACGTACCAGCATCAGTTCGTACCAGCATCAGTACGTACCAGCATCAGTACGTACCAACATCAGTATGTACCAACATCAGTACGTACCAACATCAGTATGTACCAACATCAGTACGTACCAATATCAGTATGTACCAGCATCAGTACGTACCAACATCAGTACGTACCAACATCAGTACGTACCAGCATCAGTTTGTACCAGCCTCAGTATGTACCAGCATCAGTTCATACCAGCATCAGTATGTACCAGCATCAGTACGTACCAGCATCAGTACGTAGCAGCATCAGTATGTACCAGCATCAGTACGTACCAGCATCAGTACGTACCAACCTCAGTACGTACCAGCATCAGTACGTACCAACATCAGTACGTACCAGCATCAGTTTGTACCAGCATCAGTCCGTACCAACATCAGTTTGTACCAGCATCAGTCCATACCAACATCAGTTTGTACCAGCATCAGTATGTACCAGCACTAGTACATACCAGCATCAGTTTGTACTAGCATCAGTTTATACCAGCATCAGTACAAACCAACATCAGTACGTACCTACATCACTCCCCGTTTTCCACAGCGGGTCCGGTTCTACCAAACACCGCGTTCTCCCACTTCATCCTGCAGCCTGGATGCTTTGCATCTTTCCCATCGTATTCCTGTCTTACTATCGCATTTATTCGATTTTACATTAAACCACCGTTATTACCGTTAGCTTAGTTAGGCTACCTGCTGGTTACTATTATTAGC
Organism: Atherinomorus stipes; assembly: GCA_023101725.1. Classification (NCBI taxonomy): domain Eukaryota; kingdom Metazoa; phylum Chordata; class Actinopteri; order Atheriniformes; family Atherinidae; genus Atherinomorus; species Atherinomorus stipes. Next base: position 31,021 of record JALJCO010012556.1, on the reverse strand, counting down.
TTAGTTAGCGTATCTGCTGGGTTCTACTGTTAGCTTAGTTAGCCTACCTGCTGGTTACCACCCTTAGCTTTGTTAGCCTACCTGCTGGTTACCACCGTTAGCTTAGATAGCCTACCTGATGGTTACTACCGCTAGCTCAGTTAGCCTACCTGCTGGTTACCACCGTTAGCTTAGTTAGCCTACCTGCTGGTTACTACCGTTAGATTAGTTAGCCTACCTGCTGGTTTCCACCGTTAGCTTAGTTAGCCTACCTGCTGGTTACTACCGTTAGCTTAGTTAGTCTACCTGCTGGTTACCAGATGCTCCTCTGTCTCCACCCGGCTCTCCTTCAGGGACAGCACCGCCTCCAAAACGTCCACTACCTGGTACAATAATCCATACGTGGAATCCAGATTGTTATACAAAATAACAACATGCATGATCTGGTCCACGTGGACCTCCTGACGTGATCTGGTCTACGTAGATCTCCTGAGGTGACCTGGTGCACGTGGACCTCCTGACGTGATCTGGTCTACGTGGACCTCCTGAGGTGACCTGGTCCACGTGGACCTCCTCAGGTGATCTGGTCCATGTGGACCTCCTGACAGCAGACAGCCTCCAGCATCTGAACCGCAGCCACTCCTACAGGCCCTCCTCCTGACACCAGGACCGGCGTCTCCTCCTCTCTCCTCAGTCACACGGTGTGATGGCTGGAAAGCATCGGTACAGGATCTGGATGCTGGACCGGCCTCCCAGCTTCGCTTTCCATCTGCTGCTGCTTCATTCCAGCTGCTGATTCCTACTGATTTAATGCGGAGTCAGAGGGGAAACCAACCTGGTGAAGTCAGAGCTTAGAGAACAGCAAGATGGCGGCGACCTTGAAAAACGAAAAAAAAAAAAAAAACGAAAAAAAAACTTGGGCCCATTTCTGTAAAGAGGGTCTTTATTTTTCGTAACTCCGTGGCCTCCCTGGTCTTCTGCACACAGGAGTTCATCTGTGGATGCAGCTGCAACTGGGAGCATGAGGTGCTGGGGAGTCACCGGCCTCCCCCTTCCAAACACAGCTGCAGCACCAGTGACTAGCTGGAGCATCCAGGAACAAGAAAGAAATATTATTTAGCACCAAATGGATGTCAAAAACATCTAAGTCGTGTCCTCCGTCTCCACTTTATTGCCCACTGGACACCACACGGTCCTCTGATGACACCTTTTCTACCTCTCTGCATCGCTCATGTCCATGCTGTGGCTTCTAAATCAAACATTTTTTGCGTTTTGCTATGTGGTCTATCAGGATCTCACTTTCATAGTCTCAAAATTTCTCGTTTTCACTGTTTTACCCTCCCGAGCCGTCATGGAAATGATGTTGATGAATTATTTCTCAAGAGTGTTTCCTGACCTTTTAGGGTCACCTTCTGGGCGGAGCAAGGCGGAGCAAGGCGTTCCTTCAGGTGCGCCAGCTTCAGAGTTGATTCTGATTTATAAACTGAAACAGGTATAGGACTCGCATACGGACTCTTTTATAAATCGGATAGTTTTTGTGTACGCACTTCCTGTTTTTCCTACGTCCGCCGCCAGTAGTGGGCCTTCCTACGCAAGGTTTTATAAATGAGGCCCCTGGAGCCAGTTAACACCCTTTTAACTGGATATTAGATATAAAGTCACGGATGGCAGAGAGCTTCTTACAGCTCAACCAGGACAAGACTGAAGTTTTAAACATCGGTTCTGAAGACCAGAGAGAGATCATTTTACCAAAGTTAAAGAACTGTACAGATGCGAGCATGAAAACGTTCCTCCTTTTTATGCCAGAAGTGGTGCAGTAATAGTGCACCATTACTGCACTATCACTGGCTGAACGATTTGTCCCGTGAATACATCATCACGCACGGTGTCCAAACTTGGTGTGTGGAAACGTCCTTATTCCAGGCGTTCATTTATGCTCTGAAATCGTTTTCCCTGGGAACACAGGTGTTTCTCTGTGCAATTGAATTAGCACACAAGTCGCTGGTAAATGGCTGAAAGGGGAACATTTTCATGCCCGCATCTGTAATCTTTCTCAGCTTCTGTATCACATGATGGTGGTAGCCTATCAGATTCTAGCTTCTGTATCACATGATGGTGGTAGCCTGTCAGATTCTAGCTTCTGTACCACATGATGGTGGTAGCCTATCAGATTCTAGCCTCTGTGTCACATGATGGTGGTAGCCTATCAGATTCTAGCTTCTGTATCACATGATGGTGGTAGCCTATCAGATTCTAGCTTCTGTATCACATGATGGTGGTAGCCTGTCAGATTCTAGCTTCTGTACCACATGATGGTGGTAGCCTATCAGATTCTAGCCTCTGTGTCACATGATGGTGGTAGCCTATCAGATTCTAGCTTCTGTATCACATGATGGTGGTAGCCTATCAGATTGTAGCTTCTGTATCACATGATGGTGGTAGCCTATCAGATTCTAGCTTCTGTATCACATGATGGTGGTAGCCTATCAGATTCTAGCTTCTGTATCACATGATGGTGGTAGCCTATGAGATTCTAGCTTCTGTATCACATGATGGTGGTAGCCTATCAGATTCTAGCTTCTGTATCACATGATGGTGGTAGCCTATCAGATTCTAGCTGCACGCGGTTGCCGCATCACTGCCATTATATCAGACATACGCTGATCTGGAGTGGATCTAAATATCTGCTGAAGGAATTCAAGATACACCAAAACTGTCTGGATGAGGAAATGAACGGATTCATGCTGGAAAATAGATCCAGGTTGAAACAAAACGAAGTTCCTCTTTAAGTTTAAAAGTATTTCTTTCTAGTACTTCTGTTCTCAGGTTTTACTCATATCCAATATTGCCCGTCTAATCAAGATATGAACACAAACTGTACAAACGTGGTTTTCTTTTAAGGGACAAAAAGTGAAAAAGTACCATAAACTACTGGTATTGTATTGTCCATCTCTGGTTTAAACTGAGTTAATAAAAGCTGTTTTTCTTCCTTTCCTGCAGCAGAGATATGGAAAAATTAAAATAAAAGTCTGACAGACCGCAGTAAGCAGCTGAGACGTATCGGCCTCCACGGAGGACCGAGGTCGCGGCATCTAATGAGGGAAAATGATTAAAGCGTCTGTGACACGGCTCATTAGTGCCAGGATGTCACGCTCTGATAGCAGCCACGGAGACGATGAACTTTCCTCGGCTGGAGGAGAATAACAGGAACTCAGCAGGTGTTGCAGATGCAGATTTGTATTTCTACCTTCATGTGATCGTGGCCGGCCATTAGTCATGCGGCAGTGAAGCAGATGCACAGTCACGCAGAGCAGATCTTCCCTGCAGCAGGACGGGCTGGACAAGCGAGACAGGCGAAGCAAACACGTTTCAGTTCAAAGGAAAGAACTCAGTCATGGAAAGTAATCATCTGGTCCTGTTGCAGCAGCTTGCATCATTTTCAGGGGCAGAAGAAGAACTCTGCTCCTCAGCAGACGCTGAACTCTGCCTCCGCCTCACATTCACACAGCTGCACTGATTTCTCCTCAGCTTTAAAGGAAAACTTTCTTTTTTCCAACCTGGACCTGGCTTCTAGGAGTTTATATGTATTCATTATTCGGCTCTTTACAATGCCACTGAATGCTCCGTTGACTTGAACGGGTTTTCCCAATGTTCCAGCGATCATTGTTTTCATATAATAACCACTGTCGGCAGGGCTCCAGACGAACTGTTTTTACCAGGAGCACAGCAGCCCCTAATTTAAATTTTTAGGAGCGCAAGAAGAAAATTTAGGGGCGCACACCGAAATCAGCTTGAAAAGCAAATGTTCACATTGTCTCTCATTTTCACTGAATTACTGATAAATACTTGAACAATAAATGCAGAAACTATAATGTTCACAGGTCACAGCACATGTATGTCTCAGACTGGCTCTGTGTTTACTCTGGCATGTTTTAGCTGTGTGGTGCAGGTCCCTGGATGTTGTGGGTAGCGGTGCAATGATGACGTCACGGTTTGAAGCAGTTTCCGGTTTTTGAGTCATGGATCGGATCAGCAAAAAGGAGAGAAAAAGTCTAAGACAAATTTACCTCTGTTTGTTTGTTTCAGTATATTTGCCCATTAAAAATATTCACCTCCAGACTCATTCCACTCAGATATATAAAAATAGATTAATGATAAAGAAATGATGATAAAGGGACCAGGAACAGATGACTGAACTGCAAGGTCATGCGTGATGTCACCAGTTCATGTGATAATCATGATAAAAAGGGCTGGATTAAAGTCCTGTGGTCCATGATGGAAAAAACCCTGATGATCGACTTCTAATCTGGTGTCACTGATAATTCAGCCATCGCAAATCTGCAGGCTTTTATTTTGAAATTCACCTGATACTTTCCGCTGCTTCCATGTCTGATTTCCTGTTTGGTCCTGCTACACGGGTGCACTGCTTAGAGCGTGACCTGTTGGAAGCATGTGCTGTCATAAACAGACCCGACACCTTGACGACACACTGATGACTTCTGGTGGTCCCGAATGGAGCTAAACCATCGACTGTAACGGCCTCATAGCGAGGCAGAACCACACACGGAACGCGGCGCACACGGACCCGGTGTGGAGTTAAACCATCGACTGTAACGGCCTCATAGCGAGGCAGAACCACACACGGAACGCGGCGCACACGGACCTGGTGTGGAGTTAAACCATCGACTGTAACGGCCTCATAGCGAGGTAGAACCACACACGGATCGAAGTGCACACGGACCCGGTGTGGAGTTAGACCATCAACTGAAACGGCCTCATAGCGAGGCAGAACCACACACGGAACGAAGCACACACGGACCCGGTGAGGAGTTAAACCATCGACTGTAACGGCCTCATAGCGAGGCAGAACCACACACGGAACGCGGCGCACACGGACCCGGTGTGGAGTTAAACCATCGACTGTAACGGCCTCATAGCGAGGCAGAACCACACACGGAACGCGGCGCACACGGACCTGGTGTGGAGTTAAACCATCGACTGTAACGGCCTCATAGCGAGGTAGAACCACACACGGAACGCAGCACACGGACACGGTGTGGAGTTAAACCATCGACTGAAACGGCCTCATAGCGAGGCAGAACCACACACGGATCGAAGTGCACACGGACCCGGTGTGGAGTTAGACCATCAACTGAAACGGCCTCATAGCGAGGCAGAACCACACACGGAACGAAGCACACACGGACCCGGTGTGGAGTTAAACCATCGACTGAAACGGCCTCATAGCGAGGCGGAACCACACACTGAACGCGGCGAACACGGACCAGGTGTGGTGTTAAACCATCGACTGAAACAGCCTCATAGTGAGGTAGAACCACACATGGAACGCGGCGCACACGGACCTGGTGTGGTGTTAAACCATCGACTGAAACAGCCTCATAGTGAGGTAGAACCACACATGGAACGCGGCGCACACGGACCCGGTGTGGAGTAAAACCATCGACTGAAACGGCCTCATAGCGAGGCAGAACCACACGCGGAACGAAGCGCACACGGAACAGGTGTGGAGTAAAACTATCAACTGAAAAGGCCTTATAGCGAGGCAGAACCACACACGGAACACAGCACACACGGACCCGGTGTGGAGTTAAACCATCAACTGAAATGGCCTCATATCGAGGCAGAACCACACACAGAACACGGCGCACACGGACCTGGTGTGGAGTTAAACCATTGATTGAAACGGCCTCATAGCGACTAGAACCACACACGGAACGCGGCGCACACGGACCCAGTGTGGAGTAAAACCATCGACTGAAACGGCCTCATAGCGAGGCAGAACCACACACGGAACGCCCTGCACACGGACCCGGTGTGGAGTTAAACCATCGACTTAAACGGCCTCATAGCGAGGCAGAACCACACACGGAACGAAGCGCACACGGACCTGGTGTGGAGTTACACCATCGACTGAAACGGACTCATAGCGAGGCAGAACCACACACGGAACACAGCGCACACGGACCTGGTGTGGAGTCAAACCATCGACTGAAACGGCCTCATAGCGAGGCAGAACCACACACGGAACACAGCACACACGGACCCAGTGTGGAGTTAAACCATCAACTGAAATGGCCTCATAGCGACTAGAACCACACACGGAACGCGGCGCACACGGACCAGGTGTGGAGTTAAACCATCGACTTAAACGGTCTCATAGCGAGGCAGAACCACACACGGAACGCCCTGCACATGGACCAGGTGTGGAGTTAAACCATCGACTTAAACGGTCTCATAGCGAGGCAGAACCACACACGGAACGAAGCGCACACCGACCTGGTGTGGAGTTACACCATCGACTGAAACGGCCTCATAGCGAGGCACAACCACACACGGAAAACAGCGCACACGGACCCAGTATGGAGTTAAACCATCAACTGAAATGGCCTCATAGCGAGGCAGAACCACACACGGAACGCGGCGCACACGGACCCGGTGTGGAGTTAAATCATCGACTGAAACGGCCTCATAGCGAGGCAGAACCACACACGGAACGCGGCGCACACGGACCCGGTGTGGAGTTAAATCATCGACTGAAACGGCCTTATAGCGAGGAAGAACCACACACGGAACGCGGCGCACACGGACCCGGTGTGGAGTTAAACCATCGACTAAAACGGCCTCATAGCGAGGCAGAACCACACACGGAACGTGGCGCACATGGACCAGGTGGGGAGTTAAACCATCAACTGAAACGGCCTCATAGCGAGGCAGAACCACACACGGAACGAAGCGCACACGGACCTGGTGTGGAGTTATACCATCGACTGTAACGGCCTCATAGCGAGGCAGAACCACACACGGAACACGGCGCACACGGACCCGGTGTGGAGTTAAACCATCAACTGAAACGGCCTCACAGCGAGGAAGAACCACACATGGAACGCGGCGCACACGGACCTGGTGTGGAGTTAAACCATCTACTGAAACAGCCTCATAGCGAGGTAGAACCACACACGGAACGCAGCACACAGACCCGGTGTGGAGTTAAACCATCAACTGAAACGGCCTCATAGCGAGGCAGAACCACACACGGAACGAAGCACACACGGACCCGGTGTGGAGTTAAACCATCGACTGAAACGGCCTCATAGCGAGGTAAAACCACACACAAAACGCAGCGCACACGAACCCGGTGTGGAGTTAAACCATCGACTGAAACGGACTCATACCGAGGCAGAACCAGACACGGAACGCGGCGCACACGGAGCCGGTGAGGAGTTAAACCATCGACTGTAACGGCCTCATATCGAGGCAGAACCACACACGGAACGCGGCGCACACGGACCTGGTGTGGAGTTAAACCATCGACTGAAAAGGCCTCATAGCGAGGCAGAACCACACACGGAACACAGCGCACACGGACCCGGTGTGGAGTTAAACCATCAACTGAAATGGCCTCATAGCGAGGCAGAACCACACACAGAACACGGCGCACACGGACCCGGTGTGGAGTTAAACCATCGACTGAAACGGACTCAAAGCGAGGCAGAACCACACATGGAACAGAGTGCAGACGGACCGGGTGTGGAGTTAAGCCATCGACTGAAACGGCCTCATAGCGAGGCAGAACCACACACGGAACGAAGCGCACACGGACCTGGTGTGGAGTTAAACCATCGACTGAAACGGACTCATAGCGAGGGAGAAACACACACGGAACGCGGCGCACACGGACCCGGTGTGGAGTTAAACCATCGACTGTAACGGCCTCATAGCGAGGCGGAACCACACACTGAACGCGGCGAACACGGACCAGGTGTGGAGTTAAACCATCGACTGAAATGGCCTCATAGCGTGGCAGAACCACACACAGAACGCGGCACACACGGACCCGGTGTGGAGTTAAATCATCGACTTAAACGGCCTCATAGCGAGGCAGAACCACACACGGAACGAAGCGCACACGGACCTGGTGTGGAGTTACACCATCGACTGAAACGGCCTCATAGCGAGGCAGAACCACACACGGAAAACAGCGCACACGGACCTGGTGTGGAGTCAAACCATCAACTGAAACGGCCTCATAGCGAGGCAGAACCACACACGGAACACAGCACACACGGACCCAGTGTGGAGTTAAACCATCAACTGAAATGGCCTCATAGCGACTAGAACCACACACGGAACGAGGCGCACACGGACCAGGTGTGGAGTTAAACCATCGACTTAAACGGTCTCATAGCGAGGCAGAACCACACACGGAACGCCCTGCACATGGACCAGGTGTGGAGTTAAACCATCGACTTAAACAGTCTCATAGCGAGGCAGAACCACACACGGAACGAAGTGCACACGGACCCAGTATGGAGTTAAACCATCAACTGAAATGGCCTCATAGCGAGGTAGAACCACACACGGAACGCGGCGCACACGGACCCAGTGTGGAGTTAAATCATCGACTGAAACGGCCTCATAGCGAGGCAGAACCACACACGGAACGCGGCGCACACGGACCCGGTGTGGAGTTAAATCATCGACTGAAACGGCCTTATAGCGAGGAAGAACCACACACGGAACGCGGCGCACACGGACCCGGTGTGGAGTTAAACCATCGACTAAAACGGCCTCATAGCGAGGCAGAACCACACACGGAACGTGGCGCACATGGACCAGGTGGGGAGTTAAACCATCAACTGAAACGGCCTCATAGCGAGGCAGAACCACACACGGAACGAAGCGCACACGGACCTGGTGTGGAGTTACACCATCGACTGTAACGGCCTCATAGCGAGGCAGAACCACACACGGAACACGGCGCACACGGACCCGGTGTGGAGTTAAACCATCAACTGAAACGGCCTCACAGCGAGGAAGAACCACACATGGAACGCGGCGCACACGGACCTGGTGTGGAGTTAAACAATCGACTGAAACAGCCTCATAGCGAGGTAGAACCACACACGGAACGCAGCACACAGACCCGGTGTGGAGTTAAACCATCAACTGAAACGGCCTCATAGCGAGGCAGAACCACACACGGAACGAAGCACACACGGACCCGGTGTGGAGTTAAACCATCGACTGAAACGGCCTCATAGCGAGGTAAAACCACACACGGAACGCAGCGCACACGAACCCGGTGTGGAGTTAAACCATCGACTGAAACGGACTCATAGCGAGGCAGAACCAGACACGGAACGCGGCGCACACGGAGCCGGTGAGGACTTAAACCATCGACTGTAACGGCCTCATAGCGAGGCAGAACCACACACGGAACGCGGCGCACACGGACCCGGTCAGGAGTTAAACCATCGACTGAAACGGCCTCATAGCGAGGCAGAACCACACATGGAACGCCCTGCACATGGACCAGGTGTGGAGTTAAACCATCGACTTAAACGGCCTCATAGCGAGGAAGAACCACACACGGAACGCAGCACACAGACCCGGTGTGGAGTTAAACCATCAACTGAAACGGCCTCATAGCGAGGCAGAAACCACACACGGAACGAAGCACACACGGACCCGGTGTGGAGTTAAACCATCGACTGAAACGGCCTCATAGCGAGGGCAGAACCAGACACGGAACGCGGCGCACATGGAGCCGGTGTGGAGTTAAACCATCGACTGTAACGGCCTCATAGCGAGGCGGAACCACACACTGAACTCGGCGAACACGGACCCGGTCTGGAGTTAAACCATCGACTGAAACGGCCTCATAGCGAGGCAGAACCACACACGGAACGCCCTGCACATGGACCAGGTGTGGAGTTAAACCATCGACTTAAACGGCCTCATAGCGAGGGCAGAACAACACACGGAACGAAGCGCACACGGACCTGGTGTGGAGTAAAACCATCGACTGAAAAGGCCTCATAGCGAGGCAGAACCACACACGGAACACAGCGCACACGGACCCGGTGTGGAGTTAAACCATCAACTGAAATGGCCTCATAGCGAGGCAGAACCACACACAGAACACAGCGCACACGGACCCGGTGTGGAGTTAAACCATCGACTGTAACGGCCTCATAGCGAGGCGGAACCACACACTGAACGCGGCGAACACGGACCAGGTGTGGAGTTAAACCATCGACTGAAATGGCCTCATAGCGAGGCAGAACCACACACGGAACGCGGCGCACACGGACCCGGTGTGGAGTTAAATCATCGACTGAAACGGCCTCATAGCGAGGCAGAACCACACACGGAATGCAGCGCACACGAACCCGGTGTGGAGTTAAATCATCGACTGAAACGGCCTCATAGCGAGGCAGAACTACACATGAAACGCGGCGCACACGGACCCGGTGTGGAGTTAAATCATCGACTGAAACGGCCTCATAGCGAGGCAGAACCACACACGGAACACCCTGCACATGGACCAGGTGTGGAGTTAAACCATCGACTTAAACGGCCTCATAGCGAGGCAGAACCACACACGGAACGAAGCGCACACGGACCTGGTGTGGAGTTACACCAATCGACTGAAACGGCCTCATAGCGAGGCAGAACCACACACGGAAAACAGCGCACACGGACCCAGTATGGAGTTAAACCATCAACTGAAATGGCAAGCGAGGCAGAACCACACGCGGAACGCGGCACACACGGACCCGGTGTGGAGTTAAATCATCGACTGAAACGGCCTCATAGCGAGGCAGAACCACACACGGAACGCGGAGCACACGGACCCGGTGTGGAGTTAAATCATCGACTGAAACGGCCTCATAGCGAGGCAGAACCACACACGGAACGCGGCACACACGGACCCGGTGTGGAGTTAAATCATCGACTGAAACGGCCTCATAGCGAGGCAGAACCACACACGGAACGCGGAGCACACGGACCCGGTGTGGAGTTAAATCATCGACTGAAACGGCCTCATAGCGAGGCAGAACCACACACGGAACGCGGCGCACACGGACCCGGTGTAGATTAAATCATCGACTGAAACGGCCTCATAGCGAGGCAGAACCACACACGGAACACGGCGCACACGGACCCGGTGTGGAGTTAAACCATCTACTGAAACGGCCTCATAGCGAGGAAGAACCACACATGGAACGCGGCGCACACGGACCTGGTGTGGAGTTAAACCATCGACTGAAACAGCCTCATAGCGAGGTAGAACCACACACTGAACGCGGCGAACACGGACCCGGTCTGGAGTTAAACCATCGACTGAAACGGCCTCATAGCGAGGCAGAACCACACACGGAACGCCCTGCACATGGACCAGGTGTGGAGTTAAACCATCGACTTAAACGGCCTCATAGCGAGGCAGAACAACACACGGAACGAAGCGCACACGGACCTGGTGTGGAGTTAAACCATCGACTGAAAAGGCCTCATAGCGAGGCAGAACCACACACGGAACGCGGCGCACACGGACCCGGTGTGGAGTTTAACCATCTACTGAAACGGCCTCATAGCGAGGCAGAACCACACACGGAACGCGGCGCACACGGACCCGGTGTGGAGTTTAACCATCGACTGAAACGGCCTCATAGCGAGGCAGAACCACACACGGAACGAAGCGTACACGGACCTGGTGTGGAGTTAAACCATTGACTGAAACGGCCTCATAGTGAGGCGGAACCACACACGGAACGCGGCGCACACGGACCCGGTGTGGAGTTTAACCATCGACTGAAACGGCCTCATAGCGAGGCAGAACCACACACGGAACGCCCTGCACATGGACCAGGTGTGGAGTTAAACCATCGACTTAAACGGCCTCATAGCGAGGCAGAACCACACACGGAACGAAGCGCACACGGACCTGGTGTGGAGTTACACCATCGACTGAAAAGGCCACATAGCGAGGCAGAACCACACACGGAAAACAGCGCACACGGACCCAGTATGGAGTTAAACCATCAACTGAAATGGCCTCATAGCAAGGCAGAACCACACACAGAACACGGCGCACACGGACCCGGTGTGGAGTTAAACCATCGACTGAAACGGACTCATAGCGAGGCAGAACCACACATGGAACAGAGCGTAGACGGACCGGGTGTGGAGTTAAGCCATCGACTGAAACGGCCTCATAGCGAGGCAGAACCACACACGGAACGAAGCGCACACGGACCCGGTGTGGAGTTCAACCATCGACTATAACGGCCTCATAGCGAGGCAGAACCACACACGGAACGCGGCGCACACGAACCCGGTGTGGAGTTTAACCATCGACTGAAACGGCCTCATAGCGAGGCAGAACCACACACGGAACGAAGCGTACACGGACCTGGTGTGGAGTTAAACCATTGACTGAAACGGCCTCATAGTGAGGCAGAACCACACACAGAACGAAGGGCACACGGACCCGGTGTGGAGTTAAACCATTGACTGAAACTGCCTCATAGTGAGGCAGAACCACACACGGAACGAAGCATACACGGACCAGGTGTGGAGTTAAACCATCGACTGAAACAGCCTCATAGCGAGGCAGAACCACACATGGAACGCGGCACATACGGACCTGGTGTGGAGTTAAACCATTGATTGAAACGGCCTCATAGCGAGGTAGAACCACACACGGAACGCGGCGCACACGGACCCGGTGTGGAGTAAAACCATCGACTGAAACGGCCTCATAGCGAGGCAGAACCACACGCAGAACGAAGCGCACACGGAACCGGTGTGGAGTAAAACTATCAACTGAAAGGCCTCATAGCGAGGCAGAACCACACACGGAACAAAGCGCACATGGACCAGGTGTGGAGTTAAACCATCGACTAAAATGGCCTCATAGCGAGGCAGAACCACACACGGAACCCAGCGCACACGGACCCAGTGTGGAGTTAAACCATCGACTGAAACAGCCTCATAGCGAGGCAGAACCACACACGGAACCCGGCGCACACGGACCCGGTGTGGAGGTAAACCATCGACTGAAACTGCCTCATAACGAGGTAGAATCATATACGGAGCGAAGCGCATACGGACGCGGTGTGGAGTTAAACCAATCGACTGAAACGGCCTCATAGCGAGGTAGAACCATATACGGAGCGAAGCGCATACGGACGCGGTGTGAAGTTAAACCATCGACTGAAACGGCCTCATAGCGAGGCAGAACCACACACAGAACGAAGCGCACACGGACCTGGTGTGGATTTAAATCATCGACTGAAACGGCCTCATAGCGAGGCACAACCACACACGGAAAACAGCGCACACGGACCCAGTATGGAGTTAAACCATCAACTGAAATGGCCTCATAGCGAGGCAGAACCACACACGGAACGCGGCGCACACGGACCCGGTGTGGAGTTAAATCATCGACTGAAACGGCCTCATAGCGAGGCAGAACCACACACGGAACGCGGCGCACACGGACCAGGTGTGGAGTTAAATCATCGACTGAAACGGCCTTATAGCGAGGAAGAACCACACACGGAACGCGGCGCACACGGACCCGGTGTGGAGTTAAACCATCGACTAAAACGGCCTCATAGCGAGGCAGAACCACACACGGAACGTGGCGCACATGGACCAGGTGGGGAGTTAAACCATCAACTGAAACGGCCTCATAGCGAGGCAGAACCACACACGGAACGAAGCGCACATGGACCTGGTGTGGAGTTACACCATCGACTGTAACGGCCTCATAGCGAGGCAGAACCACACACGGAACACGGCGCACACGGACCCGGTGTGGAGTTAAACCATCAACTGAAACGGCCTCACAGCGAGGAAGAACCACACATGGAACGCGGCGCACACGGACCTGGTGTGGAGTTAAACCATCGACTGAAACAGCCTCATAGCGAGGTAGAACCACACACGGAACGCAGCACACAGACCCGGTGTGGAGTTAAACCATCAACTGAAACGGCCTCGTAGCGAGGCAGAACCACACACGGAACGAAGCACACACGGACCCGGTGTGGAGTTAAACCATCGACTGAAACGGCCTCATAGCGAGGTATAACCACACACGGAACGCAGCGCACACGAACCCGGTGTGGAGTTAAACCATCGACTGAAACGGACTCATACCGAGGCAGAACCAGACACGGAACGCGGCGCACACGGAGCCGGTGAGGAGTTAAACCATCGACTGTAACGGCCTCATATCGAGGCAGAACCACACACGGAACGCGGCGCACACGGACCTGGTGTGGAGTTAAACCATCGACTGAAAAGGCCTCATAGCGAGGCAGAACCACACACGGAACACAGCGCACACGGACCCGGTGTGGAGTTAAACCATCAACTGAAATGGCCTCATAGCGAGGCAGAACCACACACAGAACACGGCGCACACGGACCCGGTGTGGAGTTAAACCATCGACTGAAACGGACTCAAAGCGAGGCAGAACCACACATGGAACAGAGTGCAGACGGACCGGGTGTGGAGTTAAGCCATCGACTGAAACGGCCTCATAGCGAGGCAGAACCACACACGGAACGAAGCGCACACGGACCTGGTGTGGAGTTAAACCATCGACTGAAACGGACTCATAGCGAGGGAGAAACACACACGGAACGCGGCGCACACGGACCCGGTGTGGAGTTAAACCATCGACTGTAACGGCCTCATAGCGAGGCGGAACCACACACTGAACGCGGCGAACACGGACCAGGTGTGGAGTTAAACCATCGACTGAAATGGCCTCATAGCGTGGCAGAACCACACACAGAACGCGGCACACACGGACCCGGTGTGGAGTTAAACAATCGACTAAAACAGCCTCATAGCGAGGCAGAACCACACACGGAACGCCCTGCACATGGACCAGGTGTGGAGTTAAACCATCGACTTAAACGGCCTCATAGCGAGGCAGAACCACACACGGAACGAAGCGCACACGGACCTGGTGTGGAGTTACACCATCGACTGAAACGGCCTCATAGCGAGGCAGAACCACACACGGAAAACAGCGCACACGGACCTGGTGTGGAGTCAAACCATCGACTGAAACGGCCTCATAGCGAGGCAGAACCACACACGGAACACAGCACACACGGACCCAGTGTGGAGTTAAACCATCAACTGAAATGGCCTCATAGCGACTAGAACCACACACGGAACGAGGCGCACACGGACCAGGTGTGGAGTTAAACCATCGACTTAAACGGTCTCATAGCGAGGCAGAACCACACACGGAACGCCCTGCACATGGACCAGGTGTGGAGTTAAACCATCGACTTAAACAGTCTCATAGCGAGGCAGAACCACACACGGAACGAAGCGCACACGGACCTGGTGTGGAGTTACACCATCGACTGAAACGGCCTCATAGCGAGGCACAACCACACACGGAAAACAGCGCACACGGACCCAGTATGGAGTTAAACCATCAACTGAAATGGCCTCATAGCGAGGCAGAACCACACACGGAACGCGGCGCACACGGACCCGGTGTGGAGTTAAATCATCGACTGAAACGGCCTCATAGCGAGGCAGAACCACACACGGAACGCGGCGCACACGGACCCGGTGTGGAGTTAAATCATCGACTGAAACGGCCTTATAGCGAGGTAGAACCACACACGGAACGTGGCGCACATGGACCAGGTGGGGAGTTAAACCATCAACTGAAACGGCCTCATAGCGAGGCAGAACCACACACGGAACGTGGCGCACATGGACCAGGTGGGGAGTTAAACCATCAACTGAAACGGCCTCATAGCGAGGCAGAACCACACACGGAACGAAGCGCACACGGACCTGGTGTGGAGTTACACCATCGACTGTAACGGCCTCATAGCGAGGCAGAACCACACACGGAACACGGCGCACACGGACCCGGTGTGGAGTTAAACCATCAACTGAAACGGCCTCACAGCGAGGAAGAACCACACATGGAACGCGGCGCACACGGACCCGGTGTGGAGTTAAACCATCGACTGAAACAGCCTCATAGCGAGGTAGAACCACACACGGAACGCAGCACACAGACCCGGTGTGGAGTTAAACCATCAACTGAAACGGCCTCATAGCGAGGCAGAACCACACACGGAACGAAGCACACACGGACCCGGTGTGGAGTTAAACCATCGACTGAAACGGCCTCATAGCGAGGTAAAACCACACACGGAACGCAGCGCACACGAACCCGGTGTGGAGTTAAACCATCGACTGAAACGGACTCATAGCGAGGCAGAACCAGACACGGAACGCGGCGCACACGGAGCCGGTGAGGACTTAAACCATCGACTGTAACGGCCTCATAGCGAGGCAGAACCACACACGGAACGCGGCGCACACGGACCCGGTCAGGAGTTAAACCATCGACTGAAACGGCCTCATAGCGAGGCAGAACCACACATGGAACGCCCTGCACATGGACCAGGTGTGGAGTTAAACCATCGACTTAAACGGCCTCATAGCGAGGAAGAACCACTAATGGAACGCGGCGCACACGGACCTGGTGTGGAGTTAAACCATCGACTGAAACAGCCTCATAGCGAGGTAGAACCACACACGGAACGCAGCACACAGACCCGGTGTGGAGTTAAACCATCAACTGAAACGGCCTCATAGCGAGGCAGAAACCACACACGGAACGAAGCACACACGGACCCGGTGTGGAGTTAAACCATCGACTGAAACGGCCTCATAGCGAGGCAGAACCAGACACGGAACGCGGCGCACATGGAGCCGGTGTGGAGTTAAACCATCGACTGTAACGGCCTCATAGCGAGGCGGAACCACACACTGAACTCGGCGAACACGGACCCGGTCTGGAGTTAAACCATCGACTGAAACGGCCTCATAGCGAGGCAGAACCACACACGGAACGCCCTGCACATGGACCAGGTGTGGAGTTAAACCATCGACTTAAACGGCCTCATAGCGAGGCAGAACAACACACGGAACGAAGCGCACACGGACCTGGTGTGGAGTAAAACCATCGACTGAAAAGGCCTCATAGCGAGGCAGAACCACACACGGAACACAGCGCACACGGACCCGGTGTGGAGTTAAACCATCAACTGAAATGGCCTCATAGCGAGGCAGAACCACACACAGAACACAGCGCACACGGACCCGGTGTGGAGTTAAACCATCGACTGAAACGGCCTCATAGCGAGGCAGAACCACACACGGAACGAAGCGCACACGGACCTGGTGTGGAGTTAAACCATCGACTGAAACGGACTCATAGCGAGGGAGAAACACACACGGAACGCGGCGCACACGGACCCGGTGTGGAGTTAAACCATCGACTGTAACGGCCTCAAAGCGAGGCGGAACCACACACTGAACGCGGCGAACACGGACCAGGTGTGGAGTTAAACCATCGACTGAAATGGCCTCATAGCGAGGCAGAACCACACACGGAACGCGGCGCACACGGACCCGGTGTGGAGTTAAATCATCGACTGAAACGGCCTCATAGCGAGGCAGAACCACACACGGAATGCAGCGCACACGAACCCGGTGTGGAGTTAAATCATCGACTGAAACGGCCTCATAGCGAGGCAGAACTACACATGAAACGCGGCGCACACGGACCCGGTGTGGAGTTAAATCATCGACTGAAACGGCCTCATAGCGAGGCAGAACCACACACGGAACACCCTGCACATGGACCAGGTGTGGAGTTAAACCATCGACTTAAACGGCCTCATAGCGAGGCAGAACCACACACGGAACGAAGCGCACACGGACCTGGTGTGGAGTTACACCAATCGACTGAAACGGCCTCATAGCGAGGCAGAACCACACACGGAAAACAGCGCACACGGACCCAGTATGGAGTTAAACCATCAACTGAAATGGCAAGCGAGGCAGAACCACACGCGGAACGCGGCACACACGGACCCGGTGTGGAGTTAAATCATCGACTGAAACGGCCTCATAGCGAGGCAGAACCACACACGGAACGCGGAGCACACGGACCCGGTGTGGAGTTAAATCATCGACTGAAACGGCCTCATAGCGAGGCAGAACCACACACGGAACGCGGCGCACACGGACCCGGTGTGGAGTTAAATCATCGACTGAAACGGCCTCATAGCGAGGCAGAACCACACACGGAACGCGGCGCACACGGACCCGGTGTGGAGTTAAACCATCGACTGAAACGGCCTCATAGCGAGGCAGAACCACACATGGAACGCGGCGCACACGGACCTGGTGTGGAGTTAAACCATCGACTGAAACAGCCTCATAGCGAGGTAGAACCACACACTGAAACGCGGCGAACACGGACCCGGTCTGGAGTTAAACCATCGACTGAAACGGCCTCATAGCGAGGCAGAACCACACACGGAACGCCCTGCACATGGACCAGGTGTGGAGTTAAACCATCGACTTAAACGGCCTCATAGCGAGGCAGAACAACACACGGAACGAAGCGCACACGGACCTGGTGTGGAGTTAAACCATCGACTGAAAAGGCCTCATAGCGAGGCAGAACCACACACGGAACGCGGCGCACACGGACCCGGTGTGGAGTTTAACCATCTACTGAAACGGCCTCATAGCGAGGCAGAACCACACACGGAACGCGGCGCACACGGACCCGGTGTGGAGTTTAACCATCGACTGAAACGGCCTCATAGCGAGGCAGAACCACACACGGAACGAAGCGTACACGGACCTGGTGTGGAGTTAAACCATTGACTGAAACGGCCTCATAGTGAGGCGGAACCACACACGGAACGCGGCGCACACGGACCCGGTGTGGAGTTTAACCATCGACTGAAACGGCCTCATAGCGAGGCAGAACCACACACGGAACGCCCTGCACATGGACCAGGTGTGGAGTTAAACCATCGACTTAAACGGCCTCATAGCGAGGCAGAACCACACACGGAACGAAGCGCACACGGACCTGGTGTGGAGTTAAACCATTGACTGAAACGGCCTCATAGTGAGGCGGAACCACACACGGAACGCGGCGCACACGGACCCGGTGTGGAGTTTAACCATCGACTGAAACGGCCTCATAGCGAGGCAGAACCACACACGGAACGCCCTGCACATGGACCAGGTGTGGAGTTAAACCATCGACTTAAACGGCCTCATAGCGAGGCAGAACCACACACGGAACGAAGCGCACACGGACCTGGTGTGGAGTTAAACCATCGACTGAAAAGGCCTCATAGCGAGGCAGAACCACACACGGAAAACAGCGCACACGGACCCAGTATGGAGTTAAACCATCAACTGAAATGGCCTCATAGCGAGGCAGAACCACACACAGAACACGGCGCACACGGACCCGGTGTGGAGTTAAACCATCGACTGAAACGGACTCATAGCGAGGCAGAACCACACATGGAACAGAGCGTAGACGGACCGGGTGTGGAGTTAAGCCATCGACTGAAAGGGCCTCATAGCGAGGCAGAACCACACACGGAACGAAGCGCACACGGACCCGGTGTGGAGTTCAACCATCGACTATAACGGCCTCATAGCGAGGCAGAACCACACACGGAACGCGGCGCACACGAACCCGGTGTGGAGTTTAACCATCGACTGAAACGGCCTCATAGCGAGGCAGAACCACACACGGAACGAAGCGTACACGGACCTGGTGTGGAGTTAAACCATTGACTGAAACGGCCTCATAGTGAGGCAGAACCACACACAGAACGAAGGGCACACGGACCCGGTGTGGAGTTAAACCATTGACTGAAACTGCCTCATAGTGAGGCAGAACCACACACGGAACGAAGCGTACACGGACCAGGTGTGGAGTTAAACCATTGACTGAAACTGCCTCATAGTGACGCAGAACCACACACAGAACGAAGCGTACACGGACCCGGTGTGGAGTTAAACCATCGACTGAAACAGCCTCATAGCGAGGCAGAACCACACATGGAACGCGGCACATACGGACCTGGTGTGGAGTTAAACCATTGATTGAAACGGCCTCATAGCGAGGTAGAACCACACACGGAACGCGGCGCACACGGACCCGGTGTGGAGTAAAACCATCGACTAAAATGGCCTCATAGCGAGGCAGAACCACACACGGAACCCAGCGCACACGGACCCAGTGTGGAGTTAAACCATCGACTGAAACTGCCTCATAACGAGGTAGAATCATATACGGAGCGAAGCGCATACGGACGCGGTGTGGAGTTAAACCAATCGACTGAAACGGCCTCATAGCGAGGTAGAACCATATACGGAGCGAAGCGCATACGGACGCGGTGTGGAGTTAAACCATCGACTGAAACGGCCTCATAGCGAGGCAGAACCACACACAGAACACGGCGCATACAGACCCAGTGTGGAGTAAAACCATAGACTGAAACGGCCTCATAGCGAGGCAGAAGCACACACGGAACGAAGCGCACACGGACCCGGTGTGGAGTTAAACCATAGACTGAAACTGCCTCATAGCGAGGTAGAACCATATACGGAGCGAAGCGCATACGGACGCGGTGTGGAGTTAAACCATCGACTGAAACGGCCTCATAGCGAGGCAGAACCACACACGGAAAGCGGCGCACACGGACCCGGTGTGGAGTTAAACCATCGACTAAAACGGCCTCATAGCGGGGCAGAACCACAAACGGAACGAAGCGCACACGGACCCGGTGTGGAGTTAAACCATCGACTGAAACGGCCTCATAGCGAGGTAGAACCACACACGGAACGCGGCGCACAAGGAGCCGGTGTGGATTTAAACCATCGACTGAAACGGACTCATAGCGAGGCAAAACCACACACGGAACGCGACGCCTACGGACCCGGTGTGGAGTTTAACCATCGACTGAAACAGCCTCATAGCGACGCAGAACCATACACAGAACGCGGCACACACGGACCCGGTGTGGAGTTAAACCATAGACTGAAGCTGCCTCATAGCGAGGCAGAACCACACACGTAACGCAGCACACACGTACCCGGTGTGGAGTTAAACCATCGACTGAAACGGCCTCATAGCGAGGCAGAACCACACACAGAACACGGCGCATACGGACCCAGTGCGGAGTAAAACCATAGACTGAAACGGCCTCATAGCGAGGCAGAACCACACACGGAACGAAGCGCACATGGACCCGGTGTGGAGTTAAACCATCGACTAAAACGGCCTCATAGCGGGGCAGAACCACACACAGAACGAAGCGCACACGGACCCGGTGTGGAGTTAAACCATCGACTGAAACGGCCTCATAGCGAGGCAGAACCACACACGGAACGCGGCGCACAAGGAGCCGGTGTGGAGTTAAACCATCGACTGAAACGGCCTCATAGCGAGGCAGAACCACACACGGAACAAAGCGCACACGGAGCCGGTGTGGAGATAAACCATAGACTGAAGCTGCCTCATAGCGAGGCAGAACCACACACGTAACGCAGCACACACGTACCCGGTGTGAAGTTAAACCATCGACTGAAACGGCCTCATAGCAAGGCGGAACCACACACGGAACGCGACGCATACAGACCCTGTGTGGAGTTTAACCATCGACTGAAACAGCCTCATAGCGACCCAGAACCACACACGAAACGCGGCGCACACGGACCCGGTGTGGAGTTAAACCATCGACTGAAACGGCCTCATAGCGAGGCAGAACCACACACGGATCGAAGTGCACACGGACCCGGTGTGGAGTTAAACCATCGACTGAAACGGCCTCATAGCGAGGTAGAACCACACACGGAACGCAGCACACGGACACGGTGTGGAGTTAAACCATCGACTGAAACGGCCTCATAGCGAGGCAGAACCACACACGGATCGAAGTGCACACGGACCCGGTGTGGAGTTAAACCATCAACTGAAACGGCCTCATAGCGAGGCAGAACCACACATGGAAACGAAGCACACACGGACCCGGTGTGGAGTTAAACCATCGACTGAAACGGCCTCATAGCGAGGCAGAACCACACACGGAACGCGGCGCACACGGACCCGGTGTGGAGTTAAATCATCGACTCAAACGGCCTCATAGCGAGGTAGAACCACACACGGAACGCAGCACACGGACACGGTGTGGAGTTAAACCATCGACTGAAACGGCCTCATAGCGAGGCAGAACCACACACGGATCGAAGTGCACACGGACCCGGTGTGGAGTTAAACCATCAACTGAAACGGCCTCATAGCGAGGCAGAACCACACACGGAACGTGGCGCACATGGACCAGGTGGGGAGTTAAACCATCAACTGAAACGGCCTCATAGCGAGGCAGAACCACACACGGAACGAAGCGCACACGGACCTGGTGTGGAGTTACACCATCGACTGTAACGGCCTCATAGCGAGGCAGAACCACACACGGAACACGGCGCACACGGACCCGGTGTGGAGTTAAACCATCGACTGAAACGGCCTCATAGCGAGGCAGAACCACACATGGAACGCGGCGCACACGGACCTGGTGTGGAGTTAAACCATCGACTGAAACGGCCTCATAGCGAGGCAGAACCACACACGGAACGCAGCACACAGACCCGGTGTGGAGTTGAACCATCAACTGAAACGGCCTCATAGCGAGGCAGAACCACACACGGAACGAAGCACACACTGACCCGGTGTGGAGTTAAACCATCGACTGAAACGGCCTCATAGCGAGGCAGAACCAGACACGGAACGCGGCGCACACGGAGCCGGTGAGGAGTTAAACCATCGACTGTAACGGCCTCATAGCGAGGCAGAACCACACACGGAACGCGGCGCACACGGACCCGGTGTGGAGTTAAACCATCGACTGAAACGGCCTCATAGCGAGGCAGAACCACACACGGAACGCGGCGCACACGCACCCGGTCTGGAGTTAAACCATCAACTGAAACGGCCTCATAGCGAGGCAGAACCACACACGGAACGCCCTGCACATGGACCAGGTGTGGAGTTAAACCATCGACTTAAACGGCCTCATAGTGAGGCAGAACCACACACAGAACGAAGGGCACACGGACCCGGTGTGGAGTTAAACCATTGACTGAAACTGCCTCATAGTGAGGCAGAACCACACACGGAACGAAGCGTACACGGACCAGGTGTGGAGTTAAACCATTGACTGAAACTGCCTCATAGTGACGCAGAACCACACACAGAACGAAGCGTACACGGACCCGGTGTGGAGTTAAACCATCGACTGAAACAGCCTCATAGCGAGGCAGAACCACACATGGAACGCGGCACATACGGACCTGGTGTGGAGTTAAACCATTGATTGAAACGGCCTCATAGCGAGGTAGAACCACACACGGAACGCGGCGCACACGGACCCGGTGTGGAGTAAAACCATCGACTAAAATGGCCTCATAGCGAGGCAGAACCACACACGGAACCCAGCGCACACGGACCCAGTGTGGAGTTAAACCATCGACTGAAACTGCCTCATAACGAGGTAGAATCATAACGGAGCGAAGCGCAACGGACCGGGGGAGAAACCAATCGACTAAACGGCCTCAACGAAGAACCAACGGACACCAACGACGCGGTGTGGAGAAACCATCGACTAAACGGCCTCATAGCAGGCAGAACCACACACAGAACACGGCGCATACAGACCCAGTGTGGAGTAAAACCATAGACTGAAACGGCCTCAAAGCGAGGCAGAAGCACACACGGAACGAAGCGCACACGGACCCGGTGTGGAGTTAAACCATAGACTGAAACTGCCTCATAGCGAGGTAGAACCATATACGGAGCGAAGCGCATACGGACCCGGTGTGGAGTTAAACCATCGACTGAAACGGCCTCATAGCGAGGCAGAACCACACACGGAACGCGGCGCACACGGACCCGGTGTGGAGTTAAACCATCGACTAAAACGGCCTCATAGCGGGGCAGAACCACAAACGGAACGAAGCGCACACGGACCCGGTGTGGAGTTAAACCATCGACTGAAACGGCCTCATAGCGAGGTAGAACCACACACGGAACGCGGCGCACAAGGAGCCGGTGTGGATTTAAACCATCGACTGAAACGGACTCATAGCGAGGCAAAACCACACACGGAACGCGACGCCTACGGACCCGGTGTGGAGTTTAACCATCGACTGAAACAGCCTCATAGCGACGCAGAACCATACACAGAACGCGGCACACACGGACCCGGTGTGGAGTTAAAACCATAGACTGAAGCTGCCTCATAGCGAGGCAGAACCACACACGTAACGCAGCACACACGTACCCGGTGTGGAGTTAAACCATCGACTGAAATGGCCTCATAGCGAGGCAGAACCACACACAGAACACGGCGCATACGGACCCAGTGCGGAGTAAAACCATAGACTGAAACGGCCTCATAGCGAGGCAGAACCACACACGGAACGAAGCGCACATGGACCCGGTGTGGAGTTAAACCATCGACTAAAACGGCCTCATAGCGGGGGCAGAACCACACACACAGAACGAAGCGCACACGGACCCGGTGTGGAGTTAAACCATCGACTGAAACGGCCTCATAGCGGGGCAGAACCACACACGGAACGCGGCGCACAAGGAGCCGGTGTGGAGTTAAACCATCGACTGAAACGGCCTCATAGCGAGGCAGAACCACACACGGAACAAAGCGCACACGGAGCCGGTGTGGAGATAAACCATAGACTGAAGCTGCCTCATAGCGAGGCAGAACCACACACGTAACGCAGCACACACGTACCCGGTGTGAAGTTAAACCATCGACTGAAACGGCCTCATAGCAAGGCGGAACCACACACGGAACGCGACGCATACAGACCCTGTGTGGAGTTTAACCATCGACTGAAACAGCCTCATAGCGACCCAGAACCACACACGAAACGCGGCGCACACGGACCCGGTGTGGAGTTAAACCATCGACTGAAACGGCCTCATAGCGAGGCAGAACCACACACGGATCGAAGTGCACACGGACCCGGTGTGGAGTTAAACCATCGACTGAAACGGCCTCATAGCGAGGTAGAACCACACACGGAACGCAGCACACGGACACGGTGTGGAGTTAAACCATCGACTGAAACGGCCTCATAGCGAGGCAGAACCACACACGGATCGAAGTGCACACGGACCCGGTGTGGAGTTAAACCATCAACTGAAATGGCCTCATAGCGAGGCAGAACCACACATGGAAACGAAGCACACACGGACCCGGTGTGGAGTTAAACCATCGACTGAAACGGCCTCATAGCGAGGCAGAACCACACACGGAACGCGGCGCACACGGACCCAGTGTGGAGTTAAATCATCGACTCAAACTGCCTCATAGCGAGGCAGAACCACACACGGAACGCAGCGCACACGGACCCGGTGTGGAGTTAAACCATCGACTGAAACGGCCTCATAGCAAGGCGAAACCACACACGGAACGAAGCGCACACGGACCCGGTGTGGAGTGAATCCATCAACTGAAACGGCCTCGTAGCGAGGCAGAACCACACACGGAACGCGGCGCACATGGACCCGTTGTGGAGTTAAACCATCGACTGAAACGGCCTCATAGCGAGGCAGAACCACACACGGAACGCAGCGCACACGGACCCGGTGTGGAGTTAAACCATCGACTGAAACGGCCTCATAGCAAGGCGGAACCACACACGGAACGAAGCGCACACGGACCCGGTGTGGAGTGAATCCATCAACTGAAACGGCCTCGTAGCGAGGTAGAACCACACACGGAACGCGGCGCACACGGACCCGGTGTGAAGTTAAACCATCGACTGAAACTGCCTCATAGCGACGCAGAACCACACACAGAACGCGGCACACACGGACCTGGTGTGGAGTTAAACCATCGACTGAAATGACCTCATAGTGAGGCAGAACCACACACGGAACGCGGCACACACGGACCTGGTGTGGAGTTAAACGATCGACTGAAACAGCCTCATAGCGAGGCAGAACCACACATGGAACGCGGCACATACAGACCTGGTGTGGAGTTAAACCATTGATTGAAACGGCCTCATAGCGAGGTAGAACCACACACGGAACGCAGCGCACACGAAACCGGTGTGGAGTAAAACTATCAACTGAAAAGGCCTCATAGCGAGGCAGAACCACACACGGAACCTGGCGCACACGGACCCAGTGTCGAGTTAAACCATCGACTGAAACTGCCTCATAGCGAGGTAGAACCATATACGGAGCGAAGCGCATACGGACGCGGTGTGGAGTTAAACCATCGACTGAAACGGCCTCATAGCGAGGCAGAACCACACACGGAACGAAGGGCACACGGACCTGGTGTGGAGTTAAACCATCAACTGAAACGGCCTCATAGTGAGGCAGAAGCACACACGGAACGAAGCGCACACGGACCTGGTGTGGAGTTAAACCATTGACTGAAACCGCCTCATAGTGAGGCAGAACCACACACGGAACGAAGGGCACACGGACCCGGTGTGGAGTTAAACCATTGACTGAAACTGCCTCATAGTGAGGCAGAACCACACACGGAACAAAGCGCACACGGACCCGGTGTGGAGTTAAACGATCGACTGAAACAGCCTCATAGCGAGGCAGAACCACACATGGAACGCGGCACATACAGACCTGGTGTGGAGTTAAACCATCAACTGAAACGGCCTCATAGCGAGGTAGAACCACACACGGAACGCGGCGCACACGGACCCGGTGTGGAGTATAACCATCGACTGAAACGGCCTCATAGCGAGGCAGAACCACACGCGGAACGAAGCGCACACGGAACCGGTGTGGAGTAAAACTATCAACTGAAAAGGCCTCATAGCGAGGCAGAACCACACACGGAACCTGGCGCACACGGACCCAGTGTGGAGTTAAACCATCGACTAAAACAGCCTCATAGCGAGGCAGTACCACACACAGAACCCGGCGCACACGGACTCGGTGTGGAGGTCAACCATAGACTGAAACTGCCTCATAGCGAGGCAGAACCACACACAGAACACAGCGCATACGGACCCAGTGTGGAGTAAAACCATAGACTGAAACGGCCTCATAGCGAGGCAGAAGCACACACGGAACAGGCGCACACGGACCCGGTGTGGAGTTAAACCATAGACTGAAACTGCCTCATAGCGAGGTAGAACCATATACGGAGCGAAGCGCATCCGGACGCGGTGTGGAGTTAAACCATCGACTGAAACGGCCTCATAGCGAGGCAGAATCACACACAGAACACAGCGCATACGGACCCAGTGTGGAGTAAAACCATAGACTGAAACGGCCTCATAGCGAGGCAGAAGCACACACGGAACGAAGCGCACACGGACCCGGTGTGGAGTTAAACCATAGACTGAAACTGCCTCATAGCGAGGTAGAACCATATACGGAGCGAAGCGCATACGGACGCGGTGTGGAGTTAAACCATCGACTGAAACGGCCTCATAGCGAGGCAGAACCACACACGGAACGAAGCGCACATGGACCCGGTGTGGAGTTAAACCATCGACTAAAACGGCCTCATAGCGGGGCAGAACCACACACGGAACGAAGCGCACACGGACCCGGTGTGGAGTTAAACCATCGACTGAAACGGACTCATAGCGAGGCAGAACCACACACGGAACGCGGCGCACATGGACCCGTTGTGGAGTTAAACCATCAACTGAAACGGCCTCATAGCGAGGCAGAACCACACACGGAACGAAGCGCACATGGACCCGGTGTGGAGATAAACCATAGACTGAAGCTGCCTCATAGCGAGGCAGAACCACACACGTAACGCTGCGCACAAGGAGCCGGTGTGGAGTTAAACCATTGACTGAAACGGACTCATAGCGAGGCAGAACCACACACGGAACGCGGCGCACATGGACCCGTTGTGGAGTTAAACCATCGACTGAAACGGCCTCATAGCGAGGCAGAACCACACACGGAACGCAGCGCACACGGACCCGGTGTGGAGTTAAACCATCGACTGAAACGGCCTCATAGCAAGGCGGAACCACACACGGAACGAAGCGCACACGGACCCGGTGTGGAGTGAATCCATCAACTGAAACGGCCTCGTAGCGAGGCAGAACCACACACGGAACGCGGCGCACACGGACCCGGTGTGAAGTTAAACCATCGACTGAAACTGCCACATAGCGACGCAGAACCACACACGGAACGCGGCACACACGGACCTGGTGTGGAGTTAAACCATCGACTGAAATGACCTCATAGTGAGGCAGATCACACACGGAACGCGGCACACACGGACCTGGTGTGGAGTTAAACCATCGACTGAAATGACCTCATAGTGAGGTAGAACCACACATGGAACGCGGCGCACACGGACCTGGTGTGGAGTTTAACCATCGACTGAAACGGCCTCATAGCGAGGTAGAACCACACACGGAACGCAGCACACAGACCCGGTGTGGAGTTGAACCATCAACTGAAACGGCCTCATAGCGAGGCAGAACCACACACGGAACGAAGCACACACTGACCCGGTGTGGAGTTAAACCATCGACTGAAACGGCCTCATAGCGAGGCAGAACCACACACGGAACGCGGCGCACACGGACCCGGTCTGGAGTTAAACCATCGACTGAAACGGCCTCATAGCGAGGCAGAACCACACACGGAACGCCCTGCACATGGACCCGGTGTGGAGTTAAACCATCGACTTAAACGGCCTCATAGCGAGGCAGAACAACACACGGAACGAAGCGCACACGGACCTGGTGTGGAGTTAAACCATCGACTGAAAAGGCCTCATAGCGAGGCAGAACCACACACGGAACACAGCGCACACGGACCCGGTGTGGAGTTAAACCATCGACTGAAACGGACTCAAAGCGAGGCAGAACCACACATGGAACAGAGTGCAGACGGACCGGGTGTGGAGTTAAGCCATCGACTGAAATGGCCTCATAGCGAGGCAGAACCACACACGGAACGAGCGCACACGGACCGGGTGTGGAGTTAAACCATCGACTATAACGGCCTCATAGCGAGGCAGAACCACACACGGAACGAAGCGTACACGGACCTGGTGTGGAGTTAAACCATTGACTGAAACCGCCTCATAGTGAGGCAGAACCACACACGGAACGTAGGGCACACGGACCCGGTGTGGAGTTAAACCATTGACTGAAACTGCCTCATAGTGAGGCAGAACCACACACGGAACAAAGCGCACACGGACCCGGTGTGGAGTTAAACGATCGACTGAAACAGCCTCATAGCGAGGCAGAACCACACATGGAACGCGGCACATACAGACCTGGTGTGGAGTTAAACCATTGATTGAAACGGCCTCATAGCGAGGTAGAACCACACACGGAACGCGGCGCACACGGACCCGGTGTGGAGTATAACCATCGACTGAAACGGCCTCATAGCGAGGCAGAACCACACACGGAACGAAGCGCACACGGAACCGGTGTGGAGTAAAACTATCAACTGAAAAGGCCTCATAGCGAGGCAGAACCACACACGGAACCTGGTGCACACGGACCCAGTGTGGAGTTAAACCATCGACTGAAACTGCCTCATAGCGAGGTAGAACCATATACGGAGCGAAGCGCATACGGACGCGGTGTGGAGTTAAACCATCGACTGAAACGGCCTCATAGCGAGGCAGAACCACACACGGAACGCGGCGCACACGGACCCGGTGTGGAGTTAAACCATCGACTGAAACGGCCTCATAGCGAGGCAGAACCACACACGGAACGAAGGGCACACGGACCCGGTGTGGAGTTAAACCATTGACTGAAACTGCCTCATAGTGAGGCAGAACCACACACGGAACAAAGCGCACACGGACCCGGTGTGGAGTTAAACGATCGACTGAAACAGCCTCATAGCGAGGCAGAACCACACATGGAACGCGGCACATACAGACCTGGTGTGGAGTTAAACCATCAACTGAAACGGCCTCATAGCGAGGTAGAACCACACACGGAACGCGGCGCACACGGACCCGGTGTGGAGTATAACCATCGACTGAAACGGCCTCATAGCGAGGCAGAACCACACGCGGAACGAAGCGCACACGGAACCGGTGTGGAGTAAAACTATCAACTGAAAAGGCCTCATAGCGAGGCAGAACCACACACGGAACCTGGCGCACACGGACCCAGTGTGGAGTTAAACCATCGACTGAAACAGCCTCATAGCGAGGCAGAACCACACACAGAACACAGCGCATACGGACCCAGTGTGGAGTAAAACCATAGACTGAAACGGCCTCATAGCGAGGCAGAAGCACACACGGAACGAAGCGCACACGGACCCGGTGTGGAGTTAAACCATAGACTGAAACTGCCTCATAGCGAGGTAGAACCATATACGGAGCGAAGCGCATACGGACGCGGTGTGGAGTTAAACCATCGAATGAAACGGCCTCATAGCGAGGCAGAACCACACACGGAACGAAGCGCACATGGACCCGGTGTGGAGTTAAACCATCGACTAAAACGGCCTCATAGCGGGGCAGAACCACACACGGAACGAAGCGCACACGGACCCGGTGTGGAGTTAAACCATCGACTGAAACGGACTCATAGCGAGGCAGAACCACACACGGAACGCGGCGCACATGGACCCGTTGTGGAGTTAAACCATCGACTGAAACGGCCTCATAGCGAGGCAGAACCACACACGGAACGAAGCGCACATGGACCTGGTGTGGAGATAAACCATAGACTGAAGCTGCCTCATAGCGAGGCAGAACCACACACGGAACGAAGCGCACATGGACCTGGTGTGGAGATAAACCATAGACTGAAGCTGCCTCATAGCGAGGCAGAACCACACACGGAACGCGGCGCACATGGACCCGTTGTGGAGTTAAACCATCGACTGAAACGGCCTCATAGCGAGGCGGAACCACACACGGAACGAAGCGCACACGGACCCGGTGTGGGGTGAATCCATCAACTGAAACGGCCTCGTAGCGAGGCAGAACCACACACGGAACGCGGCGCACACGGACCTGGTGTGGAGTTAAACCATCGACTGAAATGACCTCATAGTGAGGCAGAACCACACACGGAACGCGGCGCACATGGACCTGGTGTGGAGTTAAACCATCGACTTAAACGGCCTCATAGCGAGGCAGAACCACACACGGAACAAAGCGCACACGGACCCGGTGTGGAGTTACACCATCGACTTAAACTGCCTCATAGCGAGGTAGAACCACACACGGAACGCGGTGCACACGGACCCGGTGTGGAATTAAACCATCGACTGAAACGACCTCATTGCGAGGTAGAACCACACACAGAACGAAG
>JALJCO010012554.1:0-49854 GCA_023101725.1 Atherinomorus stipes | reverse complement strand
CAACACAAATTCATCAGCCAAAACTGCTGCATCAGTAGCACTTGATACCTTATGCTCATTTAGATATGTGGCTAAACGTTCCGGAAGTGTAGCCTTAAACTGCTCCAACAAAAGAAGCTCAAAGCTTGGGATAGGTCTTAACCTCAGAGGCAACCTGCCAACGATTAAACAGAATCGTCAGTTCTTGTGCAAACTCAACATAAGTTTGATTCTCCTGTTTCCTGGAATTTCTAAACTTTTGTCGATATGCCTCTGGCACCAGTTCGTAAGCCTTTAAAACAGCTGTCTTGACTTTTTGATAATCTTCACTGTCTTTCATACTAAGTCCAGAGAAAGCCTCCTGAGCTTTTCCCGTCAAAACACATTGCAGGAGGAGGGTCTGCTCAGAGTCAGACCACTGTCTCATTTTAGCAAACCTCTCAAAGAGCAGAAAAAACGTGTCCGGGTCTTTCTCAGAAAATCTTGGCATGACTTTTAAACTTGCAGAAACATCAAAATAATCAGCACAACTTGGTGACTTGCTAGCAGCAGGGTCATACTTTTTACGTTCCTTTAACAGATCTAAACATTTCTCAAGACTGTTCTTCTCTTCCTGTTGCTTTATTTCTGCCTCACGCAGATGGGCCTGTGTTCTCAACCTTTCCAGTTCAAGTTCTACCTCTTTTCGTTGTCCTTCAAGCTCCATAGCATGACGGTGCTGCAACACCAACAGTTTCTTTTGCTGATCAAAAGTTAAACTAGTTCCTGATCTGGGAGTCATCTTTGCTGCAGGTTCATACACAGAAAAGGTTACCATGTGGAGGTGAAATGGCTGCCCAGCAAAAGAGAGCTTGAGAGAGCGAGCTTGAGAGAGAGCTTGAGAGAGCGAGCTTGAGAGAGAGCTTGAGAGAGCGAGCTTGAGAGAGAGCTTGAGAGAGCGAGCTTGAGAGAGAGCTTGAGAGAGAGCGAGAGCTTGAGAGAGAGCGAGAGCGAGAGCTTGAGCGAGTGCGAGAGACCTAAAGAGGTGCACAGGCTGCCTTATATCAGCTTGGCCACTCCCAGCTCCACAGGTGCAGCACATTCACCAATAATCTCCACTCAAAACAGAAACCACTAGTAAACATGATGGTGGGCCATCACACCCCCTCCCACAAAACAAGGGCCAAAAAGGGCTTTGAAAGAGATCCCATTCAACAACCACTTTACAACCAGCCCCAGCAACTGTGGTACCTGCCAGAAGCAAATTAAGGGGAGGAAGAAAAGACAGACGTTAAAACTCAGAGGGGCAAAGCCCTTGACAAAGCATCAGCCAAGAAACATACCTAAACAGAAAAGGTTACCATGTGGAGGTGAAATGGCTGCCCAGCAAAAGAGAGCTTGAGAGAGAGACCTAAAGAGGTGCACAGGCTGCCTTATATCAGCTTGGCTACTCCCAGCTCCACAGGTGCAGCACATTCAAGATTTCCTTGTACCATGACAGACCCATTTTTGTAGAGATTTATCGTTATCATGACAGTATCAGAATCCTTTGCTTCTTTTATTTTCATTTTCCGGCCATTATAGATCCCTTCTTTTTTGACAGAGGGGTGATGGGTATTGATGGCAGAGTGCCATGTTAATGGCTGGTCTGTGAAGATCAGGTTGCTGGTTTCTCCAGTTTTATAATGATCAGAAAACTGTTTCTGGCCTTTCTTTTAGTAATTTCTGTTTATATGTCTCTCTGGTAGTCTCATTGGTTACATCAGGAGGATAGAGGAGAGGTATAATCTCTGTACAGGCTTTAGTGGATCCGCTGTTGATAATCTGTTGCAACTGAAATTCCTTGGAAACAGTTGCTAAGAATTTGTTTGTAGCTAGCTGTATTATGCTAGCTTGAATTGATTTAGTGGTCAGTGATTATTTCTTTTCTCTTTTTAATATTATATTGTCTCTTTGATGGTTTTACTCACTTTGAGTCTTCAGTTGTGTTTCCTCTTTCTTTTGTGACCTTTGTTTTGTTGTCAGATGGACAGTAAATCAACGGTCAGTTTGGTAATTAGCAGCTGGCTCTGTTGTTTTCAGCTGGATTTTTCTGTTCTTTGTCTTTTCTTTTCCTTTTCTTGGATGTCTTCTCTTCTTTCTTGATAGAAAATGTATTTCTCTTATCTTTTTCAGCCTTAAAGGGATATTGTGTAAGTTCTCCCATGTTTTATTCACAAAAACTGATTATTTGGTTCAAAAGTGTTTTTTCATTAATCAGTAATCACTCCCATCAACAAACTGAAGTGCTCCTCTAAGTTCTAAATTTGCCGTTCGTATCATTCATTTACACATCGAGCGGGGCGGCTCGGTGAAGGCTGCCATGTCGTATCGCCATGTTTTTGCGTTCGGGAGAAGCGTGACAGTAGCAAAACACAGAAACTCACCAGACACACCGGAGTTTTCAGCTCAGTTCGAGGTAATGCCTTTGAAAAGTCATCGCGCTGCAGTGGGAGAAACTAGCGTCTCACTGATGCTGGGTTCACGTGCAGTCGCGCAGACGGCCGTTGGTAACAAACCAGATGTCATTTTAATCAATGAAGCCGAGCGAAAGACGGTAAAACATGGGTCAGGGAAAACAATACGATATCGCCATGACAACAAATCAGATGTGGACTGATGTCACTGTAACTGACGGACCACGTCCTCACATAGAGGCTGGTGATAACTTTACATGCATCGGCTGTCGTCGGTCTGCCCGGTTTCACGCGAATGCAGCATGAAAAGTATGAGGGAGCTGCTCCCGATTACACAGTGTCCCTTTAATTCTGGAATTCTGGAATGCGCTGCTAGGTAGCTCCCGATTACACAGTGTCCCTTTAATTCTGGAATTCTGGAATGCGCTGCTAGGTAGCTGCAATTTGTGAAAGCTCTCCCTTAACTTTTGTGTTTTTTTCTAATATAGTTGTCTTTTTTATCGACATTATTCGTCAGATTAGGTTTTTCTTGGAGGATTTTTTATGCTGGTTTGAACGGTGTGCAATTCGGGAGATTTTTCCTCGTATATTGGCTTTTTTCACTGCTTGTTATGATGTGTATCCATAGCAACGGAAAAATTGTTTACCACCGTGATCAACTGTTAAAACTCTCCCAAATCAAGATTTTCAGCGAAATAACACGTCAAATCCCAGTGGAGTTAAGGAGAAAGACAAGAGGATGCAGGGCAGGGGTAAGGCAGAGAGAAAAACGGTGGAGATTTAAACCGTTTCTTCCAACTGTTGTGATGGGTAACGTGAGATCGCTAGCTAACAAGATGGACGAGCTCGAAGTGCTAACAAGGTCTCAGAAAGAGTACAGAGAATGCAGTATCATGTGTTTCACCGAGACTTGGCTGCATGAACACATCCCGGACTGTAATGCGTCTGTACACGGCTTCAAGACGGTCCGTGCAGACCGAAATAAACAGCTCAGCGGGAAGCGGAAGGGAGGCGGAATTGCAGTGCTGGTCAGTCAGCGCTGGTGCCATCCAGGACACGTCACTGTCAAGGAGAAGATCTGCACAAGAGACATTGAACTGTTAGCTGTGAGTTTCCGTCCATATTATTTACCCAGAGAGTTTGCCTGTGTTATTCTGGTAGCGGTTTATATAATACCAGGTACTGCACCAGAGACAGCCTGTGATGTCATCAGCTCTGTCGTGGCTAAACTACAAACACAGCATCCAAACTCATTCATGGCGATCTCTGGAGACTTCAACAACGTCTCCCTCTCTGCTACGTTGCCAACTTTCCAGCAGTTTGTCAGCTGCTCCACCAGAGAAAATAAGATGTTGGACTTATTTTATGCAAATACTATGAATGCATACAGCTCCTCTGCCCTGCCTCCTCTAGGAAGATCTGATCATAATCTGGTTCTTCTCACCTCCACCTACAAGCCCATCGTTCAGCAGCAACCAGTCATTAGGAGGACGATTAAAACCTGGTCTACTGAGGCTGAAGATGCTCTGAGAGGGTGCTTTGAGGCCACAGACTGGAATGTCCTCTGTGAACCTCATGGAGATGACATCAACACCATGACTGAGTGTGTGACAGATTACATAAACTTCTGTGTGGACAACATCGTTCCAACAAGAACAGTGAGGTGCTTCCCCAATAACAAACCCTGGATCACCAGTGACCTGAAAAAGCTGCTGAACATCAAAAAGAAAGCTTTCAGGGATGGAGACAGGGAGTTACTGAAGACCACACAAAAACAACTGAAAACACAGACTAAGAAGTGCAAGGAGGACTACAGGAAGAAGTTGGAGAGCCAGCTCCAGCAGAACAACGTGAGGGATGTATGGTCGGGAATGAAGAAAATCACTGGCTTCAAGTTAAAGGGGGACCAGACTGACGGAGGTCTGGACAGAGCTAACGAACTGAACATGTTCTTCAATAGGTTCAGTTCCCCCCTGCCGACAACCCAACATTCCACACACCCTCCATGAGCCCACAGCTTTCCTGTCCCACCTCCACTCTGTCACCCTGCACCTCAGTCATGGACCTGAACACAGCCTCATCTCCCTCCACATCAGGACATCCTGAGACCTCTTTTGCCTCCACCTCCAGCCTGACTGTCTCCTGTGACCAGGTCAAGAAACAACTAGAAAAACTGAACCGGAACAAGGCTGCAGGTCCAGATGGTGTCAGTCCCAGAGTTCTCAAGACCTGCTCAGAACAACTATGTCCGGTTCTCCAGCACCTTTTTAACACCAGCCTGAGACAGAACAGAGTTCCTGTGCTGTGGAAAACATCCTGTCTTGTTCCTGTCCCTAAAAAACCACAACCAGCTGAACCAAATGACTACAGACCAGTTGCTCTGACATCTCACATCATGAAAGTCCTGGAGAGACTCTTACTGGCTCACCTCAACAAGCAAGTCAACACCTTTCAGGACCCATTACAGTTCGCATATCGTAATGGGCTTGGGGTTGAAGACGCCATCATCTTCTTGCTTCAGAGAGCCCACTCTCATCTGGACCAGTCAGGCAGCACTTTGAGGGTCATGTTCTTTGATTTTTCAAGTGCATTTAATACTATTCAGCCTGCTTTGCTATGTCAGAAGCTCCATATCTTCCAGGTGGATCCCTCCACAACCACCTGGATTTACGACTACCTCACAAACAGACCACAGTTTGTGAGACTGAAAGGTTGTGTGTCTGAGATGGTGGTCAGCAGCACTGGAGCACCACAAGTGACTGTACTCTCACCATTCCTCTTTACACTGTACACCTCAGACTTCCAGTATAACTCTGAGTCCTGTCATCTGCAGAAATATTCTGATGACTCTGCTGTTGTGGGGTGTATCAGTGATGGACAAGAAGCCGAGTACAGGGAACTTGTCAATCAGTTTGTGAAATGGTGCAGTAACAATCAGCTCATCTTAAATACCAGCAAGACTAAAGAGATGATTGTTGACTTCAGGAGGAGCAAGAATAAGCAGCATAGTCCTGTCTACATCCTGGAAGAGGAGGTGGAGGTGGTAGAGAACTACAAATACCTTAGAGTTCAGCTGGACAACAGACTCGATTGGAAATGCAACAGTGACTACATCTACAAGAAAGGTCTGAGCAGACTCTACTTCTTAAGGAAGCTGAAATCATTTAACGTCTGCAACAAGATGTTGCAGATCTTCTATAAGTCTGTGGTAGAAAGTGCAATTAGCTTTGCAGCCATCTGCTGGGGCAGCAGCATCAGAACCAGAGACTTGAAGAAACTAAACAAGCTGATCAAGAAAGCTGGTTCTGTGCTGGGGATAACTCTGGAGCCACTGGAGCTGATCGTTCAAAAAAGAATGCTGCACAAGCTGATGAAGATGATGGAGGACACTTCCCATCCTCTCCACAACACGGTGAAGAATCGACAGAGTGTGTTCAGTGGGAGGCTGCGTCAAGTTCGCTGTAGGACGGAGAGATACAGGAATTCATTCCTGCCAGCAACCATCACCCTAAAGAACAAGACTAACTGACTTTTTGTTTATTTAAAAAAAAAAAAAAAAAAAATACTGAATTTCCCTTCGGGGATGAATAAAGTATTTTTCATTTCATTTCATTTTCATTTCATTAAGAGGAAAAAAAAAGTAGTTTTTCTCACTTCAAAACAACCAAAAAGCAAAACAGTGTTCAGGAGCTCATGTTTCTGCTTCTGGTCTCTTGGAACTCTCTTGCTTCTCTCATGTGCCCTGGCTACTTGGTCACAGGGATGTATGTCCCTTTGGCTGAATAGTCAGCATGCATGACTTTCACCTGGGAGTCTGGGGATCAAATCCTGTCCGGGCCCTCCGTTGCATACCTTGCCACTCTAGTAATGGATTCTGGAGACGTGGGTATTCTAGTCACCAGCTAGTGGACCTGCCTCAATATGGATTTCTCGGCCCCCTGGGCTGTGGTGGTCTTTGGACATATGACCTAATTGGTCACGTGTTTTGCATCTGATGGGGCCTCTGCAGTCTGATGTGGGGTGGCCAGGTCTCAGGCATCTCCTGGCCTCGGTAATGTCTCTGTGTGGGCTGCGGCCTACCTGGGATCAGTGGCTGGGCGCGCCTTCTCCATTGCTGGTTTGGAATGTTGCCAGCAGGAGTTTTGTCCTCCATCTGCTAATAAATCAGCTGTTGAGTTGGTTGCAGCTGCGCAGGAGGTTCAGTTTTATTTGCAGCTTTCTTTTTCTCCAAGATGGTCAGCTCGGTGAGCTTCCTGGCAGCATCAGCATCTTGCTTCTGCAATTCCATCGACTTCCATTATAAAGGAGAAAAATGACTATGCTTTTTCAAGTGTATTAAACTCGCCAGCGTTTAAATTTTTTTTGCAGTAGAATGAAATAAAATACATTCCTGAGTTCCTCTAAGCCTTGTGGCACTCACGGTGAAAAATTATTTTGATATCTCCTACGGTTTTCTTTCAGCGGACAGTTGTTCGGGGAGTACGCACTGAGACCATTCAATCCAGCTATGTCTGTGTTAACTGCCATTTTAGAAGACACAGAAACAGGCAGGATCCGTTGCCTAGCAACGCTCAACGAGGCAGCTGCTGGAGTTCTGTGAGCTCACCATAGACTGTATATAATTACTGGACGTAGCTTCCGGTCTCTTCTGAATAGAGAAATGTGAAGCCAGTTGGGCGTGTCTTACCGTCGCCATCTTGCCGTGTCACGTACGTCGTCACTCCAGGAAAATCCTAAAATGGGCACAGCGCGGCCGCGGGACAAATGATTGACAGCTGACGTACTGTGGGCTAAACGCTAACTGAGCTAACACGAAACTAAGAGGAGCTAACAAAGATAAGCCCCCTAAGCGGCATGGTTAAGGTAAGACATGCTTAGACTTGCAATTCGCTGACTAAACACCGCCGTTGTGCGACTCTGTAACAAACTGAGACCTTATTAAGAGCAAAGAAGGAGCTAACTAGAGCCTTCAGTCGGCAGGCGGAGCTTCCGGTCTGCCGCATGTCAATCATAAGGATACGCCCTTAATTATGTGTAATTTGAAGAATAAATAACATCTAAACGAATGAGTTATAAAAAAATTCACCCCCTCACAGTTGACATGAAGGTAAACGTGACCTAATAAACCTAAAATGATTTTTTGAACCAGGCTGTAAACCTGTTTATTTCTGCTGTGAAGTCGGCATTTTTAACATGGGAGTCTATGGGGATTTGCTCGCTCTTGGAGCCAGCCCCTAGCGGATGAAGGGAGGATTACACTAAATACAATGCGGAAGAGAGCTTCACTGTTCTGAGGCGGAGTTTGCCCCTTGGAGCTCACGCACACACATTTCCTCATAATGTAATATTATAGATGGGTTTCCCGTTTACAAACATTGGCAGTTGCGTGTGCAACCAGGGGTCAAAAAGCCTGTGTTTTGTATTGGAGTCTACGGCCAAACACACACTCATATCATTCATAAAAATGTAAAGTAACCCGAC
Source organism: Atherinomorus stipes (assembly GCA_023101725.1). Taxonomy (NCBI): domain Eukaryota; kingdom Metazoa; phylum Chordata; class Actinopteri; order Atheriniformes; family Atherinidae; genus Atherinomorus; species Atherinomorus stipes. The sequence goes on along the minus strand of JALJCO010012554.1, from coordinate 41,959 downwards.
GAAACAAACAGAGATCGTTGTGTTTTAAATTATATTGAATAAATCTGTATTTTGATGACTAATAACAAAATACCGACGCTGCGTTGCTGTGTTATATTTCTATCACGATAACACTAACTTGGCAAGGGAGTCATCACCCGGAAACGGCATTTTTCTTGTTAAAACATGGATATTATTCGTGTTGGACCTCATTTGAAATTTGCCTGAAAAACCTGAGTTAGAAAGCAGCTTAAACTTTTGTTTAGACTCTTTGTTAAAACCAAAAGAGGCCACAACAATCTGCAGCCTGCAGCAGGTTCAGTTCAGCTCCGGTGTCGCCCTCACCTCCTCCATACAGGAGCAACTTTCACTAGTTTGGGATTAAACCAGGCAAAGACGACATCATCACTACGTTTGGAAAGGAGCTGATTCCAGCTGTTAGGGACTAACACGCATTGCTGTCGGTAAGTTTCGCTGCTTGTGTAACATTCTGCTTTATTGTGTATGAGATCATGGTGGACAGTAGACAGACTAGCTAACTGCTAGCAAGCTAACAGTATAAACTCAAACGCCATCTGATTTATGACCCCCGTACTTCGTACTAAATCTCCGGGATGAGTTGTTATGCCACGTGAACGTTCGTAAACGGCTCCACAATCAGTTTCTTCTTCTTTTTTAAGTTCGTGCCTAAGCAGCAGAGGATGGCTGTCACACACAGTGTTTACAGTTTATGTCATGCAGCCGATCGCGGCGGTGATGCTGGTATTACAGTCTTCCCACTAGAATAGAATAGAATAATTTCTGCCTCCGCAGTGGTTTAATCCTACATGTGACCATGGTGAAAGACTAAATAAATCATAGTCTGAACCGGAATAAGTTATCTGGGAGGGTTTTCTAAAGATCAGTCACGCCTACTGTCCTATTTTCACCATTCTCAACTGTTCACATGCATTAATGTTTTGATTTTTGCAACCGAACAAATACCAGGACTCAAACATTATATTTCCCCGACACTTTCACGTCATATCTTGACCTAATCTGCATTAAAAGTCGAGTTTTGTATGTAAAACACACGTCTTCTCATAGTTCAATAATGCTTTTCCTGTTTTCTTGCCCCCTGGTTGCGTGCGCATCATATCTGTGACGTTGCTCAGAAACCCATCTATATCTGTAAAAGCTCACTCTTTTTTTTCTCCTTTTTAAAAAAAATAAACATAAAAGTCAGTCAGTCTTGTTCTTTAGGGTGATGGCTGCTGGCAGGAATGAATTTCTGTATCTCTCCGTCCTACAGCAAACCTGACGCAGCCTCCCTCTGAACACACTGTTGATTCTTCACCGTGTTGTGGAGAGGATGGGAAGAGTCCTCCATCATCTTTCTCAGCTTGTGCAGCATTCTTTTGAACAATCAGCTCCAGCGGCTCCAGAGTTATCCCCAGCACAGAACCAGCCGATTGATGATAAACTGGATGATAAACTGAATCCTCCACAGGTTTTAGTAGTTTATAAGGGACATGAGTGATTCTGGGCCGTCTGTCAGTGTTGATATACAGACATTTCTCATAATCTCTCTATTTTCTCACTCACTTTCTGTCTTTCTGTCTGTGTGTCTGACCAAGTGAGTGATTCTTCACAGGCTTTCAGTGACATTAAACAAATGCACGTGGAGTCAACAAGTCTTTTCCATGTCATGTATTTGTTCTGCCAAGCTACTTAACCAGGTGAATCCAATCAGCACAGTGAATTAAATTGGGCTGATTGGACTCACCTGGTTCAGTAGCTGGACAGAATAAAAAGATCTATCCATCTATCTGTCTTTCTCACAGTTTCTGTCTGTCTGTTTGTCTTTCAGTGTCTAAGTATCTGTCGATCTCACAGTGTCTGTCTGTCTGTCAGTGTCTAAGTATCTGTCTATCTCACAGTGTCTGTCTGTCTGTCAGTGTCTAAGTATCTGTCTATCTCACAGTGTCTGTCTGTCTGTCAGTGTCTAAGTATCTGTCGATCTCACAGTGTCTGTCTGTCTGTCTGTCAGTGTCTAAGTATCTGTCTATCTCACAGTGTCTTATCTGTCTGTCTGTCTCAGTGTCTATCTAAGTGTCTGTCTGCCTCACAGTGGCCCTCATTTATCAAACGATCGTACGACAAAAATCTGTGCGTACGACCATTTCCACGCAAGACTCGGCATTTATCAATTTGAACGTGATTGTAGGATACGATCAAATCTCACGACAGCTCTGAGTTCGTGTACACAAGTTTGAGTCAGTGAGGGTTTGCAGCAGCGCAGCAGAACATGAGAAATATTTATTAACCAAACCGCAAACTGTCATTTAAACATAAGTATTCACATTTCAGCACTAAGAATGAACCCATTTGTAAAGAAAAAGAAAAAGGAAAAAGGGAAGAAAGTATTCCCAAAATTACAAAAATAGCTGTGACTGAATTTAATTCCTCCATTTATCTCAACAAATTATCAAAATCATTAACATATAGTTCTAGGAGACGAGTGCTTTGCACTCTTCATGCATCTCCTCACCCCGCTGGTAAAACTGCCACATAGGAGCGGAGGTAGGCATCATTGCGCACACACGCGCAGGTGCCCAGGTGGAGCGCTGCTTCGGGCTGCAGGAAGGCAGGTGGGTGTCGGACCGTCGGACTCGGACCCGGCGGGATGAAACGCAGCTTTAGACTCTGAGAAAATCTACAACACTCCTGTCCTGTGCAGTGCTGCACATCGCTCAGACCGCTGGAGAGTTTTGATGCGCAGTCGGAGAAGATGCACTGGGAGCCGCCCTGCAGCCCCCGCTGGGCTATGGAGGAGACCGGAGCTGATCCGTCATTTCTAATAGGTAATCAATACTTTAAAGTTGTATAAGTGCTCAGTCAGTAGACCATCTGTTAGCTTTGCAAATGCAAGTTATCTTTTTTCTGTCCATGTCTGGGTCAGGCTGGGATCTGACCGGCATCCACCTGTCACCTGTTAGAGTGCAGCGGTTGCACCAAGGGGCAAACTCCGCCTCAGAACAGTGAAGCTCTCTTCCTTGTTGTAAATAGTGTAATCCTCCCTTCATCCGCTAGGGGCTGGCTCCAAGAGCGAGCAAATCCCCATAGACTCCCATGTTAAAAACGCCGACTTCACAGCAGAAATAAACAGGTTTACAGCCTGGTTCAAAAAATCATTTTAGGTTTATTAGGTCACGTTTACCTTCATGTCAACTGTGAGGGGGGTGAATTTTTTTATAACTCATTCGTTTAGATGTTATTTATTCTTCAAATTACACATAATTAAGGGCGTATCCTTATGATTGACATGCGGCAGACCGGAAGCTCCGCCTGCCGACCGAAGGCTCCTAGTTAGCTCCTTCTTTGCTCTTAATAAGGTCTCAGTTTGTTACAGAGTCGCACAACGGCGGTGTTTAGTCAGCGAATTGCAAGTCTAAGCATGTCTTACCTTAACCATGCCGCTTAGGGGGCTTATCTTTGTTAGCTCCTCTTAGTTTCGTGTTAGCTCAGTTAGCGTTTAGCCCACAGTACGTCAGCTGTCAATCATTTGCCCCGCGGCCGCGCTGTGCCCATTTTAGGATTTTCCTGGAGTGACGACGTACGTGACACGGCAAGATGGCGACGGTAAGACACGCCCACCTGGCTTCACATGTCTCTATTCAGAAGAGACCGGAAGCTACGTCCAGTAATTATATACAGTCTATGGGTTGCACTCGTGAGGGGGGGGTGCTGGTGAAATCTTTTGGTGGCGTGTTTCATATTGGACCACTTTTTCTGACCCATTGGCTAAAGAATTGTGACGTTGCCATCGGATGTGGGCTATTATTCAATTTCATAACTAAGAACGAATAAACCATATAAACCAGGCCTAGACTGAGACTTTTATTAATATCTCAGCCGGTCGTTCAACACCGGTGAGGCTGACTGATCCTCTTCCGTGCAGCGTTTTTGTGCACGTCTCTGACTCCGGTTTTTAAGCTGCCAAACAGCACCTCTTTAATCTTTCCCACCTCACAAATGAGAAATTCTGTCTTGATCCCCCCCAAAAGTTTCTTTTTGGCAGAATCTCTCCTCTCCACAGTTCACCCTCGCCGGGTGAAGCCTCATCATTATGCATGTGGGCGTAACCGTGGGCGTGACATTTAAATTACGATGGACTTCAGCTGTAGAATTTATCAAGACTCTTTTGTTCGTACGACGAGATTGGACCGATACGAACGTTTTAATAAATCACACGTGGGTCCAATCGTACGACCATTTTTACGATCAAATAACAGCACCTCTTTAATCTTTCCCACCTCACAAATGAGAAATTCTGTCTTGATCCCCCCAAAAGTTTCTTTTTTGGCAGAATCTCTCCTCTCCACAGTTCACCCTCGCCGGGTGAAGCCTCATCAGCATGTTTAAGGGCGTAACCGTGGGCGTGACATTTAAATTACGATGGACTTCAGCTGTAGAATTTATCAAGACTCTTTTTGTTCGTACGACGAGATTGGACCGATACGAACGTTTTAATAAATCAACGTGGGTCCAATCGTACGACCATTTTTACGATCAAATGTGCGACCATTTCTACGATCGTTTGATGAATGAGGGCCAGTCTGTCTCAGTCTCAGTCTCACTCAGAATCTTTCTGTGTTTCTCAGTCTGTCTCACTCACCTTCTCTCGGTCTTTCTCAGTCTGTCTCACTCACTTTCTGTCTGTGTCACAGTTTGGCTTACAGCTTTGTCTTTCTGTCTGTCAATCCATCTTTGTAACATGGCTGCCGCTCTCTTGGACGTGGGTAGCGCATTGGCAGCATTCAAAGTTTCTTCAGAAATTTTCTAGTTTGCTTTTTAATATTTTATTTCAGCTTTATCACTTTTCCGTTTTTCAAAACCATCGTTCCTTCAGGAGTTGCAATGTCTTTGTCTTCCTCTTTGTCATATGTGTGTGTGTCATGTGTGTGTGTGTGTGTGTTGTTGCTAATTGTTCCATAGTGGTTATCTTTTCCTGTACTGATCTGGTGTAACCTTTTTCTGTCTGTTTGTGTGAGCAGGTATCGTCATGGTCCTCATCCTGGCTTTCTGTGTGAGTTCAACTGTTAAAGGGACTTGAGGCAGGAATTTGAAAAAAACAAAGATGAATGTCCCTTTTTTTCATACTAATGGGTGATGAAGCGCTAAATACCAAAAATAACGTTTCCACCCATGTTTCTCTCCGTTGCCTTGAACAGGCTGTGTGCTGCAAAATGCGCTGCAATTCGGTGTCCAAATTTCCCGCGCTGCCCTGCAGACGTGACGTCAAATGACCTACATCTGCAGTTTTGATACAGGAAGAAGACAGTCACGTTAAATAAAAACACTGTAAGCGATAGTTATGGATTCTTCTGCCGTCAGAATACGATCTAGATCAACTGAAAGACCACTAAAAATTGTAACTGCGAAGAAAAAGCGTAGTAAACAACATTATAGTTTTCCAGCTCTGCCATGCGGACGTGACGTCACATGACGCTACATCCGCTGTTTTGATATAGGTAGAAGCCGGTCGCGGTAAATTCAAACACTGTAAGCGATTGTTATGGATTCTTCTGCCGTCAGCAAACGATCCAGATCAACTGAAAGACCACTACAAAGTATAACTACGGAGAGAAAGGTGAGTAAACAGCATCATAGCTTCAGTTTGTGCACGCTCCCGTGACGGCTTGGTTCATGGCTGCAGTTACCTGAAGCGCCAATTGCGGCAGTCGCGAGTTTCGTTTCTTAATCTTGCCTCAAGTGCCTTTAACTGGAGGGTATAAGACGTCAGGTCCTCTAGGGGGCGTGTCTATTATGCAATAATCTCCTCGAAACTGGAGTTCTCTTGTTTCTGCTACCTGCTGTGTAAGCTGGCAATACCTTGGTGGATTCTCAGCTGTTTTTAATATTTCCTGCACGAGTTTGTGATTCTGTCTGTATTCTCTACCTTCTTTCTGATAAAGATTTAAGAGTTGCAAATCCCTTGTCAGTCTTTGTTTATTTTTCTGTTTCTTCGATTCGGTTAAACCAGCAATCGGTGAGTTTTTGATGAGGACTTTTAAGGCCTGGGATATACTTGCTGTTGGTGACGCGTCCGCGTTCGCATCATGGCGCCCACGCGCTCCCAGCATACCTACGGCACGTAGGTCGCTCGCGTTGACGCGAGGTAAAGTGCCGCATGCGCGTGGTGCAATATTGACTTGAACGCTAGAGGTGCTCGTGCGTACAAAAAGCGTGAACACGAGGTCAGAGGTAAACACAATGGCGAACACAATGGCGTCGGCGAGTAGTTTTGAAGAGCGTCTCTCGGACCTGGTCCGAAACTACAGACACTTATATGATATTTCCTCCCCGTTGCACAGCGACCTCTTTTCCTTTCGCAGTAGCAAAGTAAAATGATCGTTTCTTCTTCGAGAGCAACAACATTGTCTATTTTCCACATACACCTGGGTCGTTCACGTATGCCCCGGAAAAACAATCTGACCGGCAGACTGACCTTTTTACATTCTCATGAAGTGCTGTGTACTCCTCTTAGTGGTGGCCTCCGGTATTGAGCGTTTCGGCCGCGAAGTGCAGCAGCAAGTATATTCACAGACGACGCAGACCGCTTGCGTGAACGTTTGCGTCCACAGCAAGTATATCCCAGGCCTTATGCAGCACACACGCTTCGATCAAAAGTACCATTTTTTGGCCAGCAGGTGGCGTAATTTCTTGTCCTTTTTTCCATCTGTTAGAGAAGTCAGAAATGTCCTTTGCAAACGATGTTTTTTTTCAGTTAATTTATCAACTGCTGTAACATTTCCTTTTGTCATTTTATTTTCAGTAGGGGAAAATATTTTGTGAATTAAAATTTCATTAGAAGACGGCCATTTTGAGACTAGTAGTTCTAATAAAACGCCGTTTTAAATTTGTAGTCCTCTAAAAATCGGTCATTTTGGAAATTTTTGGGCATAGAAATTGTTTTTGTACTTAACTATGTACAAGTTGTTCTTTTCCGATATGGCATGCGTAGGGATGTAACGATATGAAAATTTCATATCACGGTTATTGTGACCAAATTGATCACAGTTATCATTTTTATCGCGATATAGTAGAAATACCCCCCACCATCTTTAAAGATACCCAAAATGAGTCTAAATGTCTACTTTTTCCTCTTTAAAAGGAGAAAAAAACTCAAGAGAACGGTCCATGTGGGAGCCTTTGTTGCCTTTTGCCATGTTTTCATAAATTAAACATTACAAACTGCGACTGCTGCTGCTTTTCCAGCCAATGAGCAGCATCACTGGGAGTTTTTCAAAGTGCAGTAATCAGTCACAGTTTTAACAATAATTAAAATTTGAAACGGTATACTAATCATTGGGAATTTTATCGCGGTTAACCATTTTACTGGTAATCGTTGCATCCCTAGGCATGCGTCAGCAGAAAGAGAGAAAGAGAACTTTTTTTCTGCCCCTACAATACTTTCATGCAACAGAAGCAGGTTTAAACAAAACAGGGTGTGGCACTTTTCCCAGGAGAACTTCACAAACTTTCACTACAGGTTATCACTTATTACAGTTCTTTAAAGGAGTGATGACATAGCAGTTAAAAACTAGTTTATGTTGTTGGCATTACTGCATATGTAAATACTCCAAAAGAAAAAAACGGCATTTTTTACAGCGGAGTATTGTTTTGAAACGCCAGACCTCACTTCCTCAGTAATACAGTTGGGTCCGGTGATGATATGGAGCTTTACCCGGAGACCACGTTGACTTCATTTTGATTGGCTACACCTTATTTCGCTATGACCTTATTTGGAGAATCTAGGTCAAGCTGCGATCGGAGTTTGCTAAAGGCTAACTGCTAGCAACATGGGCACTTCAGACAGTGTGAGCTACTTTTATCAGACAAGACAGCATTTAGAAAATAAATAAACTTACAGGTAATGACAAGGTTGTGGCCCCCTCCCCCTCAGTGTTGCTGCAGAAGTTTTCTTTTAAATCCATTTGTTTGAAAATCCAGACCTGACTGCACAGAAGTTATACTAGCTCCATACGAAGCTGAATCAGACAGGGAGGGAGGGGGGAGCGGACGGTGCATAGGCCGTTAGGAGAGAGAGAGGGGGGCGCTGTTTACTTGATAGTGTGCTCTTATTGGAGCAATTAAATTACGTAGAATGATAGAACTACGTAGAATGATAGCCTGCTGTCTGATTCAACTGTTTCTGAGCAGAGAGACAAAGCTGACAGACCATAAACAGGAACTTTGATTCTCACTCTGGACATTCACATGGCCTCATCAGTGCACAACAGATCATATTATACCCCCAAAACCCCAGAAAAGTGAAATTTGATGTCATGGCACCTTTAAAATTATTACCAAAATCACTTTAACTTGAGGGCAATTTAAATGTGTTATTAATCAATTTTTTAACCAATGTTTAACCAAGCATGCATAAATTTTTATAACATTAATTTCACGATTAAAGGAAGAAGGAACAAAAAATTATAGAAAGTTTTTTAGTCCCAAACATCCACAACTTAATACCTCAAAATATTATTCCAATTATATTTTGTGTGTTTACCTCAAACCAAAAATTGCATCATTGTTGCTATCATTATTATTATTATCATTATTATTATTATTATAGTTTGCACAAAGTCAAAAACAGTTTCTTTTTCTTTTTGCACAACCTCAGAAAACTGTTTGTATATTTTTACTATAGTTACTTTTAGAATTTTGCATGTTTTACATATTAAAAAAATACCCTAGACAACCTTAAAATATTGTCCAATTGCATTACATTTGGGTATATTTTTTGCACATTTATTCAACTAGCATAAGATAAGAGATTTTCAAGTTCATACAAATATTTCTAATACTTTTAAGTATTTCTCTCATTTGGGCTGTAACATACCAACCAGTTATGTAACAGCTACTTTGCTACTAAATGGCTGCCCTCATCATACTTGTATGGCTGAGCAGACAGTAGCTGCATTGGCAGCATTCAAAATTTCTTCAGAAATTTTCTAGTTAGTTTAAAGGTGTTATAACCTGGTATTTTACATACACAGTCCTCCTTAAATTACCTTTAAATTGATTTTACATCGTAGTTGGGTGGGAGGGAAATTTAATAAGCTCAGTTTGACCTCTTTTCATCCCCCCACTTTTTTTTTTTTTTCTTGCGAGTTTAAGAATGGAAAGGCCAGAAGTCTGTGATGACAGCCATGAAAGAAAATGTCATCTTTTTCATTTTTAGATAATATTTAAAGGCCATTAACTGACATTGGCAAGTCTGTGCCCTTAAGAAGCTTAACGTAACTTTTTCTTAGGGAGCTGAGGGTTAAATAGCTCATTTCACTAAATTATGATTGTACAAGTCCTATAATGGCCTTCACAAAGTCATTTACTGCATTGATTGTGTAAGAAGGGATGAGCTGCTGCATCAGTGCCAGGGAGGGCGCTGAAACCAGTGACGCACTGGTTTCCAATGAGCTGGAAATCCAAATGATACGGGATCTGGTAGCTGCGGTATGGGACGCGGGGTCCGATATATGGGAAACCGCGTCTGCAGAGGCGTGGGACGCGGTGGCTGACGAGACCTTTGAAGGGGTGGCTGACCACATGTGGAACGTGGGGTCTGCCGGGACGTGGGACGCGACGTCTTCTGAGTAAATGGGGGATGCGGCGTCTCCTTGGACAATGTCAGACGCAGCATCTCCTGAGACGACATGAGACGTGGTGTCTCCTGAGATGTGGGACGTGGCGTCTGCCGAGACGTGGGACGCGGTGTCTCCTGAGCAGACGTAGGACGCGGTGTCTCCTGAGCAGACGTAGGACGCGGTGTCTCCTGAGCAGACGTAGGACACAGTGTCTCCTGAGAAGACGTGGGACGCGGCGTCTGCTGCAGTGTAAGAAGCGGTGACTCTTGACGTGAGTCAGATGTGGCACAAAGGACTTCTAATTCTGCTAAATTATCTTTGAGTCTCTCATTTTCTCCTTTGAGTTCATCATTTCGCTGTTGCAGAAATTTGAAATCATCTTTTCTAGAGACAGATGCGGCGTAAAGGACTTCTAATTCTGCTAAATCATTTTTGAGTCTCTCATTTTCTCCTTTGAGTTCATCATTTCGCTGTTGCAGAAATTTGAAATCATCTTTTCTAGAGTCAGATGCGGCGTAAAGAACTTCTAATTCTGCTAAATTATCTTTGAGTTTCTCATTTTCTGCTTTGAGTTCATCATTTTGCTGTTGCAAAAATTTGAAATCCTCTTTCATTACGTCAGATGTGGAGTTAAGTAAAGTCAGTTCTTTTATCTCATGTTTGAGTTCATGAATTTGTTCCAACAGCTTATTATTTTTATGTTCAAAAGACTTGTACTTACTTTTTATCGTGTCACACGAGGATTTTTCTCTCTGTAACTCCTCTAGATTTTCTTGAAGGTTCTGAATGTGCTGTTTGAGTACGACATTTTCCTGCCTCAGTTCTTTCATAGCGTTCTCCGTGTCAGGGATATCTTGTATTGAAGAACATGGTTCTTCTTCTGGAGATGTTTGAACATTGCTCATATCTTTCAGGTTCTTCTTCAGCTGACGAATTTCCATTTTTAGCTCCTTGTTTTCTTCTTTCCATCTGAGTTTTATATCTTTTTGGCTTTGCTGCAGGTTTATTTTCTCATTCTCCGCTTCTTCCAGTCTCCTCTGTATATCTGTGTTCAGTTGTTCTTTAGCCTCAATGTCTGCCCGCAGAATTTTGTTAGATATTTTCAAGGCATTTATGTCGGTCGACAGTCTACAGTTGAACGTTGTCAATTCATCAATTTCTATCTGAAGATCCCTATCTTTTAGTTTTCGAGAGCGCTCCAGTTTTTTGCGAAGCTGTTTATTTATTGTGTGGAGTTCCTCATTTTCTGTTTTAAGGCTTTTATTCTCCTGTTGTACTGTCATTTCGTCTGTTACAGAGACCTGGTCAGACTCCTGGCAAGTACATTTAAACAATTTCTTTAACATTGTGTTAATACAAAGTGTATCTACTGAAATCAACTTACTTAACAAAACTCGGGTCGTGTCTGATCTGAGTTGAATTGCTTCAAAGCTGCTACGAACTGAACTGCTGAGTATTGCTAGAAGTCTTTATACCAAATGAGCCTTTTTTTGGCATCAAAGCCACGGAACAATGATTTGTCTCCTTGGCAACTGTGATGTCATAGCCTTTCTAACATCAAAGTCAGTAAACAACTGATTGTCTCCTTGACAACTGTGATGTCATAGCCTTTCCTACATCACAGTTGCTTGATTGGGAGGAACCGCACTGGGGGACTGGGATAACCGCAATGCATTGTGGGTCTCACGGTTAACTGTAAAGTTTGTTTAACTCAATGGCATGCACAATGCTGCTTTCATTCTTTTTTTTATTTAAAAGTTTGTTTAAAGTTTAAAACATGGTGGAATCGTGTTGTGTCAAGAGAAAAAGTGACAGAACAAGAAATAAGACCAGACTGTTTTTACTGGCTGGAGTGAGCTCACAAACTATTGGTTGCTACATAACCTGGAAATGTGCTGCTTTTTTTTACACGGGAGTCAATGGACGTGTGGCGACTCTGCAGCCTACATATCGATGGCTCTGATTCAAGCTTATTCTTCCAGTGCCTTGGACATCACTTGTCCCTTTTGTGAAATAACTCCCAAGTATATTTATGTAATTCTAGATGATAAATACAGGGTTGTTGCAGGGTCTTAGTCTAAAAATGTCCAAAATTCCAAACTTTAAATTTAATATATAAAATGTCTTAAAAACAACCAGCATTTCATCCAAGGTTTGATTTAGACAAGTCTTAATTTATTACTTTTATTTATTTATTGATTTTATTTTATTTTTTATATCCGAGAAGTGTTGGCCATGTAGAATACACTGAATAAAACAGCAATCAGAAGTTGTCTGTCCGTCTTTCTAACCAGCTGGGATTGCTACAAGTGTTTACAAATGGGGATTAAACTACAAATCCTGTGATGACTACAGGCAAGAAATGGCCCAGTTTGCAGCTATGAGCGGGTGCAAAGCTATTTCACAATCATTTGTGTGTCTGTGGTAGAACATAAATATTAATAAACTTACTTTTACAGTTTAAAGTTTAAAATTTTATCATGTCCTACAATTCTGATGACAGCCTCAGGACACAGATATTGGTGTAATGTTGGGAAAGTAACTTTTCATTTCATTCATTTCCTTTCATTTGTTTATTTTGGACAGTGCAACACAAAATCCGCCCCCCCCCCCCCCCCCCCCCCCCCCCCGCCCCTCCCTCCTCTTTTTCCCTTCCCTCTTTTTTCTCTTCCTTGTCCTTTTTTTCTTTCCCCTTCTTCTTTCTCCTTCCTTCTGGCTCCTCCCCTTTCCCTTTGGTTATTTTCTGTTTCCGTTTCCTCCCCGTCCGCTTCCTGTCTTCTTCTTTTTTTTGTGTTTCTTTTTTTGCTTTTGTTTTTTTTTTTTTCTTCTCCCTTGTGCTCCCTCCTGGTCTCTCCTCTGTCTTTTCCCTTCTCCCCCTTGGGTTGGTTCTTGTTTTCCCCTCCCCTCCCTTTGTTGGCTTTTCGGCCGTTCCCCCCTCGCGGTTTCCCTTTTTTTTTTTTTTGCTCTCTTCTTCTCCTCTGGTCCCTGGTTTTCTTCCCCCCTTTTTTTTGGGTTTTTTGTTGGTTTTTTTTGCTCCCCTCCCTTTCGTTGTTCCCCCCTTTTTTTTCCTGTTTCTTTCCTTTGGGCGGCCCTTTTTCCCCCCTCCCCGCTCCCTTTTTTTGGTTCTTCCCTTTTCCCCCTTTCTTTTCTTTCTTTCTTTTTTTTTTTTTCCGGGTGTTTTTGTTTTTTTTTTTCTTTTTTTTGTTGTTTCCTTTCTTTTTTTTGGTGTCCCCCCCCCTCCGGTTCCTGGTTCCCTTTGTTTTTTTTTGGGTTGGTCTGTTCTCTCGGTGGCTCTTCCTCCTCTTCCCTCCCTCTTGGTGGTTTTTTCCCCCCCCTCTGCCCTCTGGGCTCGTCCCCCCCCCCTCTTCCCCCCCCCCGTCCCCCCCCCCCCCCCCCCCCCCGCTCTCCCCCCCACTAAACATACCCTGTCTGTCTAACAGAGATCAACAATTAACTATAGCAAGAAATTAAACCCAAATAAGTCCAAAAAGGAGTGGGTACAAGGAGGGTTTCTGTGGGTCATTAAAAAGCATAAAAAGTCATTAAATAGATTTTGTGAAAATTCAGGCATTAAATTGCATGAAAAGCATGAACTTAAAATTTTGAGGCATTAAAAATTTTGTAAACTTGGCAGGAAATTTTTTTTCACACGATTTATTTTGATTAGCCGATATAAACCATCTGAATTTAATTTTGGTTGGAAGTTTAACATGTTGGTTGACGACGGAACGTCTTGACTGCTTCTTATGGCTGCTGCGCCGGTACTCTTGAGTCGCAACGGAAGCAGACGAACAATGGAGGTCTGCAGCCAAACTGATTGTCAGACTGTTAATAAATAAATAAATAAATACAGTGTTTCCCACAGGATTTTAGGAGACTGTGGTGGGAGGGTCTCCGATTCCCCCTCCACATTTTCACATGTATTTATATGTAGAGAGAGAGAGAGAGATACTGTCGTTGCGCAGCACTTCTGGTAGCTAATCAGAAGTGTTGTTCAGAGGTGGGTAGAGGAGCCAAAAACTGTACTCAAGTAAAAGTACTGTTACTTTAGAAAAATATTACTCAAGTACAAGTAAAAAGTAGTCATCCAAATAATTACTCAAGTAAAAGTAAAAAGGTACTCACTGAAAAAACTACTCAAGTACTGAGTACTTTATAAGTAACATCAGATTTATTTTAAATAAGGGTAGGGAGAGCGGGGATGGTTGTAATGGATGGATGTTCTGGTAACACTCTTAGTTTAACTAGTTAGAAAGGAGCTGTCGTGATGTCATCAACACAGTTTGTGCCCACTTGAAAATTTAGCTCACTGGCAAAGTCTGGTGTTTCTGAGTGAAAAACTGTTAGGGAGCTAGGGATGTAACGATATGAACATTTCATATCACGGTTATTGTGACCAAAATAATCATGGTAATCATTTTTATCACAGTATTATAGAAATACCCCCCAGCATCTTTAAAAATATCCAAAATGGGTCTAGAGGTCTAATTTGTCCTTTTTAAAGAGGGAAAAATCTCAAGAGAAATGTCCATGTGGGTGCCTTAGACACCTACCACCATGTTTTCATAAATTAAACATTGCAAACTGGAACTGATGCTGCTTTTCCAGCCAATCACTGGGAGTTTTTGAAAGTGCAGTAATCAGTCACGGTTTTAACGATAACTCGATTTTGAAATGGTATTACTAATTGTCGGTAATGTTATCACGATTGACTATTTTACCGGTAATAGTTACATCCCTACTACTTGCTACTTGGTAAGTAGCCTACTCAGCACATTTGCACCTCTCAAAAGCGGCTCGTTGGCGGTTCATGGATCTCCAAATTGTCCAAATGACATTTTCACATTAACCTGTTAACAAGTTTCCCTGAATTATTTCTTTCACCCATGACCCGGATTCAGTTCATAGTTAATACTAAAGATACACGAGTTCTGCACATTGGATCTGTCTTCATCTGACCGGTGGTGATGATGATGGTGATGATGATGAAGGGTTGTCATGGCAAACCCCAGTCAATCTGCGCAGCCGAACACACATGCGTACAACGGGAAGAATTATAAACTGGAATCAATACAAACATCAGTTTCCTTCAGAGATAAAAAAAAAAAAAGAACATGATGAGAAACGTTGATTAGTTCGTGTTTCTTCGTGGTGTTTGGCGTCATAACCACATGAAGCTCCTCTCCTGAGGAGGAGACGGAGCCACAACATCCATCAGTCTGAGTGTCCATGATTTTTCTGTTAGTAATTTATTCTGCATAGTTTCCATTGATTTCATTCATTAGTCAGATCTGATATTCACTTTTATATTAATTCAACATAAAGATTAATTTAATAGGTTAATTGAGATTAATTTAAAATTACATCTAAAGGAACATTAAAAAGTAACAGAAAAATTACTTTTCCAAGTAATTAGTTATTTTTACAAAGCTGAAACTCAGTTACTAACACCATTACTTTTTTTGGAGAAGTAATTAGTAATTATAATTAATTACTTTTTAAAAGTAATGTTCCCAACACTTCGTCCCAGACAAACAGCTGGAAACGTCTAAACCTGAACTTCATGGATCAACAGCTTGGAGTCATCTAACTTAATAAATAGTTTCAGGATCGTAATGACTCTCCATTTCTGTCAGTTAATGGTGGATAGGGCGTTTCTCTTTAGCGAGTTTTTAACCAAGTTTATTGTGTAAACCCTGTAAGTGCAGGTGGAAGTGTAACCGGAGTCCCCGCAGACGAATTTGCGAATTCCCGCAGGTGGCGGAGCTAGCCGTGGTAAAGACTGCGGTCAAGCCAGCCGCCTCTCGTTTTCACGTAGTCAAGCCAGCCGCTCTTAAATTTTAAGGGCGCTTCTGTCGTAGGCTTTACGGTATATGCACGGAAACCACTTCGTAGCATGGAACTACTTCCTGTTTCAAAATAAAGCGCTGAATTCGCAGATGTATCGAGTGAAGTTTAAGCAGCTGAGTTAAAATACACGAATAGACTACTCTCTCGCACACACATTAACACACACACACATATATATATATTCATTCATCATTTTCTGTACCGCTTATCCTGTTCAGGGTCGCGGGGGTTGCTGGAGCCTATCCCAGCTATTATCAGGCGAGAGGCGGGGTACACCCTGGACAGGTCGCCAGTCTGTCACAGGGCCAACACAGAGAGACAGACAACCATTCATGCTTACATTTATTCCTAGGGACAATTTAGAGTGATCAATTAACCTAACATGCATGTCTTTGGACTGTGGGAGGAAGCCGGAGTACCCGGAGAAAACCCACGCATACACGGGGAGAACATGCAAACTCCACACAGGAAGGCCACGGTTGGAACTGGTCGAACCCCCTCCCCAGCTGGGAATCGAACCAGTGACCTTCTTATTGTGAGGCTGCGGTGCTAACCACCACACCACCGTGCAGCCCATATATTCATCGGATATATGTATATATATGTATATGTGTATATATATGTATATATATGTGTGTGTGTGTGTGTGTGTGTGTATCTATCTATCTATCTATCTATCTATCTTGTGTGTGTGTGTGTGTGTGTGCATGCTTTACTTGGTGGAATATGATTAAGCTCGTGGTACCCTTATACAAAATCTGAATATGTATTTTATATCAATAAAGATGCAATACCCGGTTTTTTCTCTGTTTTCTCTGAGTAGATAGTTTTGTCCAGTGAAATTCCAACCCAAAATTATGTATACAACTGTATATATAACAGAATTGGTGTATGAGTAATAATTTAGAGAAAAAGTATAACTGTTATGATAAAATGCTAATAAAAATGCTAATATTTACAGTAAAAAAAAATCCATAAAAAATCCATAAAGACCTAAGATGACATATAAATTGGTGTATCTTTGCCAGCTTGGATAGTACTATGATCCTGAAATTGTTTGGGGTCATTAAGTCACATGACCTCAAAGGTATTGAGCAAAAATGCTAATATTTACAGTAAAAAATACATTTAAAATATATAAAGACCTAAAATAAAAAAATAATTGGCGTACCTTGGCCAGCTTGAGTAGTACTATAATCCTGACCGGGTTTGGGGTCAATAGGTTACATGACCTCAAAGTTATTGAACAAAAATGCAAATTTTTACAGTAAAAAATACATTTAAAATCTATAAAGACCTAAAATCAAAAAATAATTGGCGTACCTTGGCCAGCTTGGGGAGTACTATAATCCTGACCTGGTTTGGGGTCAAAAGGTCACATGACCTCAACGTTATTGAGTAAAGATGCTAATTTTCACAGTAAAAAATACATTTAAAATCTATATAGACCTAAATTAGAAAAATAATTGGCGTATCTTGGCCAGCTTGAGTAGTACTATAATCCTGACCTGGTTTGGGGTCAATAGGTCACATGACCTCAAAGTTATTGAGCAAAAATGCTAATTTTTACAGTAAAAAAATACATTTAAAATCTATAAAGACCTAAAATCAAAAAATAATTGGCCTATCTTGGCCAGCTTGAGTAGTACTATGATCCTGACCTGGTTTGGGGTCAATAGGTTTTTCACATGACCTCAAAGTTATTGAGCAAAAATGCTAATTTTTACAGTAAAAAATACATTAAAAATCTATAAAAACTTAAAATAAATAAATAATTGGTGTATCTTGGCCAACTTGGGTATTACTAAAACCCTGACCTAGTTTGGGGTCAATAGGTCACATGACCTCAAAGTTATTGAGCAAAAATGCTAAATTTTACAGTAAAAAATACATGTAAAAATCTATAAAGACCTAAAATAAAAAAATAATTGGCGTATCTTGGCCAGCTTGAGTAGTACTATAATCCTGACCTGGTTTGGGGTCAATAGGTCACATGACCTCAAAGTTATTGAGCAAAAATGCTAATTTTTACAGTAAAAAATACATTTAAAATCTATAAAGACCTAAAATTTAAAAATAATTGGCGTATCTTGGCCAGCTTGAGTAGTACTATAATCCTGACCTGGTTTGGGGTCAATAGGTCACATGACCTCAAAGTTATTGAGCAAAAATGCTAATATTTACAGTAAAAAATACATTAAAAATCTATAAAGACCTAAAATAAAAAAATAATTGGTGTATCTTGGCCAGCTTGGGTATTACTAAAATCCTGACCTAGTTTGGGGTCAAAAGGTCACATGACCTCAAAGTTATTGAGCAAAAATGCTAATATTTACAGTAAAAAATACATTAAAAATCTATAAAGACCTAAAATAAAAAAATAATTGGTGTATCTTGGCCAGCTTGGGTATTACTAAAATCCTGACCTAGTTTGGGGTCAAAAGGTCACATGACCTCAAAGTTATTGAGCAAAAATGCTAATATTTACAGTAAAAAATACATTAAAAATCTATAAAGACCTAAAATAAAAAAATAATTGGTGTATCTTGGCCAGCTTGGGTATCACTAAAACCCTGACCTAGTTTGGGGTCAAAAGGTCACATGATCTCAAAGTTATTGAGCAAAAATGCTATTATTTACAGTAAAAAATACATTAAAAATCTATAAAGACCTGAAATAAAAAAAGAATTGGTGTATCTTGGCCAGCTTGGGGAGTACTATAATCTTGACCTGGTTTAAGGTCAAAAGGTCACATGACCTCAAAGTTATTGAGCAAAAATGCTAATATTTACAGTAAAAACTACATTTAAAATCTATAAAGACCTAAATTTAAAAAATGATTGGCGTATCTTGGCCAGCTTGAGTAGTACTATAATCCTGACCTGGTTTGGGGTCAAAAGGTCACATGACCTCAAAGTTATTGAGCAAAAATGCTAATATTTACAGTAAAAAATACATTAAAAATCTATAAAGACTTAAAATAAAAAAAGAATTGGTGTATCTTGGCCAGCTTGGGGAGTACTATAATCCTGACCTGGTTTAAGGTCAAAAGGTCACATGACCTCAAAGTTATTGAGCAAAAAATGCTAATATTTACACTAAAAAATACATTAAAAATCTATAAAGACTTAAAACAAATAAATAATTGGTGTATCTTGGCCAACTTGGGTATTACTAAAACCCTGACCTAGTTTGGGCTCAATAGGTCACATGACCTCAAAGTTATTGAGCAAAAATGCTATTATTTACAGTAAAAAATACATTAAAAATCTATAAAGACCTGAAATAAAAAAAGAATTGGTGTATTTTGGCCAGCTTGGGGAGTACTATAATCCTGACCTGGTTTAAGTTCAAAAGGTCACATGACCTCAAAGTTATTGAGCAAAAATGCTAATATTTACAGTAAAAAATACATTTAAAATCTATAAAGACTTAAAATAAAAAAATAATTGGTGTATCTTGGCCAGCTTGGGGAGTACTATAATCCTGACCTGGTTTAAGGTCAAAAGGTCACATGACCTCAAAGTTATTGAGCAAAAATGCTAATTTTTACAGTAAAAAATACATTTAAAATCTATAAAGACCTAACATAAAAAAATAATTGGCGTATCTTGGCCAGCTTGAGTAGTACTATGATCCTGACCTGGTTTGGGGTCAATAGGTCACATGACCTTAAAGTTATTGAGCAAAAATGATAATATTTACAGTAAAAAATACATTAAAAATCTATAAAGACCTAAAATAAAAAAAAAGAATTGGTGTATCTTGGCCAGCTTGGGTATCACTAAAACCCTGACCTAGTTTGGGGTCAAAAGGTCACATGATCTCAAAGTTATTGAGCAAAAATGCTATTATTTACAGTAAAAAATACATTAAAAATCTATAAAGACCTGAAATAAAAAAAAGAATTGCTGTATCTTGGCCAGCTTGGGGAGTACTATAATCCTGACCTGGTTTAAGGTCAAAAGGTCACATGACCTCAAAGTTATTGAGCAAAAATGCTAATATTTACAGTAAAAACTACATTTAAAATCTATAAAGACCTAAATTTAAAAAATGATTGGCGTATCTTGGCCAGCTTGAGTAGTACTATAATCCTGACCTGGTTTGGGGTCAAAAGGTCACATGACCTCAAAGTTATTGAGCAAAAATGCTAATATTTACAGTAAAAAATACATTAAAAATCTATAAAGACCTGAAATAAAAAAAGAATTGGTGTATTTTGGCCAGCTTGGGGAGTACTATAATCCTGACCTGGTTTAAGGTCAAAAGGTCACATGACCTCAAAGTTATTGAGCAAAAATGCTAATATTTACAGTAAAAAATACATTAAAAATCTATAAAGACTTAAAATAAATAAATAATTGGTGTATCTTGGCCAACTTGGGTATTACTAAAACCCTGACCTAGTTTGGGGTCAATAGGTCATATGACCTCAAAGTTATTGAGCAAAAATGCTATTATTTACAGTAAAAAATACATTTAAAATATATAAAGACTTAAAATAAATAAATAATTGGTGTATCTTGGCCAGCTTGGGGAGTACTATAATCCTGACCTGGTTTAAGGTCAAAAGGTCACATGACCTCAAAGTTATTGAGCAAAAATGCTCATATTTACAGTAAAAAATACATTAAAAATCTATAAAGACTTAAAATAAATAAATAATTGGTGTATCTTGGCCAGCTTGGGGAGTACTATAATCCTGACCTGGTTTAAGGTCAAAAGGTCACATGACCTCAAAGTTATTGAGCAAAAATGCTCATATTTACAGTAAAAAATACATTAAAAATCTATAAAGACTTAAAATAAATAAATAATTGGTGTATCTTGGCCAGCTTGGGGAGTACTATAATCCTGACCTGGTTTAAGGTCAAAAGGTCACATGACCTCAAAGTTATTGAGTAAAAATGCTAATTTTTACAGTAAAAAATACATTTAAAATCTATAAAGACCTAAAATCAAAAAATGATTGGCCTATCTTGGCCAGCTTGGGGAGTACTATAATCCTGACCTGGTTTAAGGTCATTAAGTCACATGACCTCAAAGTTATTGAGCAAAAATGCTAATTTTTACAGTAAAAAATACATTTAAAATCTATAAAGACCTAAATTTAAAAAATAATTGGCGTATCTTGGCCAGCTTGAGTAGTACTATAATCCTGACCTCGTTTGGGGTCAATAGGTCACATGACCTCAAAGTTATTGAGCAAAGATGCTAATATTTACAGAAAAAAAATACATTAAAATCTATGAAGACTTATGTATTTTTTTATTACTCAGTTTTTATTACTTTTGGTCGGACGACTTCAAATTACCAAGCAATTGTCTTCAATGTTGCCAAGTGCCCTTGTTAGCCTTATTATCATAACTGAAGACAACTGCCTGATGAGCGACTTCTCTCTATGTCGCTTGGGAATAACATCGCGGGTTGCCTGTTTTGGAGCTTTTTCTCAAGTGGGCTCAAGATCTCTCTATTCTTCATCATCTCCCACTATTAAGCAATAACTCCTGGATCGGAATGGAATGCATAAACAGCTTTTATTCAGTATCAGCCCTATTTCCCTGTTTACTGCGGCCACAACGAACCAACGCACTCCGATCCAGACACGTGCACAACTTCTTTACATAGTGACAGAATGAATACGTACAAATAAATATGGGATTAACTAAAATATAGTGGGCTATGGAGAAACAGGGTGCATGAGAGTGCTCAACACGCACTATGCGTGTATGTAGCCTCCCACACACAAAAAAAAAAAGGGGGGGGGAGCCTGTCAGGCTCACAGACATATTTTCATTGTCTAGCCTAAGTAGGAGACTGTTTATTTGAAGTTTTACCCAACGTGTGTTTTTTTTAAAATGTGAGTCATGAATAGGCTATCTTTCTTTAATAAGCGTTTAAATATTTCAGTTATTTAATGTTATTTTGCAGTCATACATAAGCATTGATAAATGGATAGAATATTGTCCTAAAATGTAATACCATTTCCTATAAATAACTTTCTCTATCTCAGGTGCTGATTGGTCGGGAATGTGTAAGATATGAAAAACATAACCCACTGCACAACACAGATTTATATAAGTCTGTGCTGCACAATGCCCCGAGTTGCTGAGAATTTATAAATAACTCATTTGGTGGGTTCTTGTAAGATCTGGCAACAAGGTTGTCTTGCAGTAGAGGGCGCCAGTACGACTGAACGAATTCATTGCCTATGTGAATCTGAACCTCCCGGATGGTTATAACATCGCACGGTCAAGTTCATTTCGAAAAAGCGTAACTTTTGGAAAAATGGGTCGTTTTAAGAAAGGCCGCACACAGAGGAACCAAGACCTCTGGCAACTGGCCGGTGCAAGGGAAGCCCTGGTGAACATTTTCCGAAGGCACAGTTTATCCGATAACGTAACACCTGACCAGTGGGTTCAGCTAACCTATGATGCCTTTAAAACGGAAAAGACAAACTATACTACATGGTTGAAAATCGTATGGACAGAGGACAGAAAAGGACTCCGGACGGAGGTGCTTCAAGGTAGGTTATGTTTTAAGTTACGTTTTTAGTAAAACATGGGGACTTTTGAAATGTCAGACAAAGCCTGACCCGCCATGCCCGTTCCATAGCCGACTAGCATCAACCTAAAATCTATATTTTTAGGCATGTACAAAAAGTTTGTGGAAAAAAAAAGACAAAAACAAAACTTAAGCGCCTTTTAAAAATGTCTACTATAGGGTCTATAATTATTAACCCGTTATTCTATTTGTGATTAAGAGAAATTCGTGTTTTTCTGGTTTTTCGAGCGCGCGCGCGTGTGTGTGTGTGTGATATTTTTTGGTTGGGTACCGCGCCGTGATATATTCCTTGGACACGTCTAACCTGGCCCAACGATAATGAGAGTTGTGCAACTGACAAAGTAATAGGATTGTAACTTATAACGTTGTTTGTTTGGCTGACTGTTTCTTTACTTTTCCCAAAGATTGCCTGTGTATTGAAATAAGTCACCTCATAGTGTAATATACAGTGAAAACACACATTTTGCTTAGTTTTGTAATCATAGGCTATCACATACTGTATCCAATTGCACTTCGTGTGTGTGCCTGTGGCGGGGGGGGGGGGGGGGCGACATGCTATGAAGATGTTAAAAATGAAAAAAAGAAAGAAAAAAAAGTCATACTCACGGGGATGTTGAATGTTAACTTTAGAGCTATAAGAGCCGCAATTTCAGGAATAGTTTGAAGTAGTTTGAGTTTTATGTGAGATCTTGTGTAATAGTAACAATCTATTGTATATCCGGGCATAGATTTTGATCATTCATTTTTTAAATATTTCATTTTCAGGAAAGAGTGTGAAAGAAAATGAGACATCTGGCAGTGCAGACAAAAGCAACAGTGAAGAGGAGTGTCGAGGGCACTTTGAAGATACAGGAGAAACAAGTGAAAAAGAAATGGATATTCCACAAGATGAACCTTACAACAGAAGTTCATCTGATCCAGACCTACCCAAATCCACTCCTCTTGTTGAAGATGCAAACTACATAACTAATTCAGGCTCAAAACAAGAAAAAGATCTAGAATATGTCTCTGAGTCTGACTCAGCCAGCTTTGTGTCCTTGTTGGAAAACAGCCAAAACAGTGACCTTCATTGCTCTATGGATGACAGTAAAGAGGTAATGTTATATTTTTTTTAAATTACATTTCAATTGTAAATAAGTGAATATTTAAAGTTACATATACTGCTTTACCTTTTATTGTTATTCTACTTATACCTTTCATACATTGTACACCCCCCCCCCCCCAAAAAAAAAAACCTGAATGATAAAAGGAGATCCTCTTTCACTAAAAATCCCTCCTTATCAAAGTAAAGTAGATGTTGTAGAGTTATACAACTTAAAAAATTGTTATATCAGAAACTATGTTTTAAATATTTTACCTATTATAATCAATCATAAATACTTTTACCATGCAATTGATTGGCTTATATGCTTTTTGTTTGTAGGATACAAACAGTGTCTCCACATCATCACAAAAAACAACAGAAGAGCAATTCTTCACTCAAAAGTTGCCAGATGAACCATGCTTCTTTTTTCTGTCACGCACTGATTGGACCAATCTGCGTCGAAAACAAAGGAAAAATCAGTTCAAAACTTTGCAGTGGACGAATATCATCGCAAAAGGCATAAGACAAAGTCATCCGTACTGTTCATTTGCATTCAAGCGACATAGGGTTAAAATAATCAGTTCCCAAAAAAAGTGCCCAGTTTTCACCTGCAGTGGATACTGCCTTTTTAAGGACTGCCCAGGAAAAAAGAAAGTATCTTTCTTGTAAATATGTACTTCTGAGCTTGGATCAGAGTTGTCTCCTCTCTGACTGATGATGCTGCGTGAGAATGGAGCTTTTTAACAGAGCTTCACAAGGACGGAGCAGTGTTGCCAACTCCTCGGTAAGGAAAGTAAGTGGCTATTGGTTGACCTGAAAGTAATCAGAAGTCGTTATATGATGTCATTTGCTAATTTGCATAATTGATTCGTGTGTGCACGCACAATAGCTACACATCTGAGCATGCAAATGTAATGGCGCTGCTACGGTGAGAAATTGTGTTGAAGGAAAGACAGAGTAAGTGGATAAAACTTCTTTATTATGTTAATAATTATAGAATTACAGCAACCCTGATTAAAAAAAAAGGGGGGGGGGGGGACGACATTACACCGTAATCAATTATTGCAAAAGCGTAGCTGCCATATCACATTACAACGTCACGTCACAATGTTTTATTGTCAGAACATGAACACAAAGTAGGCTGTACAAAGATGTTGTAATTTAAGAATGTTTGGTCAAATACATTTTATGGGGACTTTTGTTATGCAGAAACATTTCGGATCTTTTTGTCAAGGTTTTTATCACTGCACTCAGCAATATGGGACATAAATGAGCAACACATACCTGCAAGTAGTGAGGCGGTATGGACTTATGGTGTGTTGCTTTCAATTAATACGTAGTAGATACAACTATGCTGGACCCTGCTAATTTACATTTTATAGGCTTTATGCATTGCAGAATTAAATCTTTGACAGAAAGACATAATTCACAATATCCTTCAAGCGTCAGCATTGTCCAGTATCTCAGCCAATGATGTACAACTTAGTCCTGTTTAATAAACATTTCTGTGAACTGCATACTTTCCTGATCCAAAGATGGATACGGTTTACGCTCCACGTTTTCACCACAGAAGTATCAGGTTATAACGAAATAAGAGTCACATTTCTACAACAAACTATCACGTTATAAAGTCTCTTTCTTTCTTATAACTTAAACCCTCCTCCTTTATATGGGCTTGGGACCTGCAAAAGTGACCCCAAAAAAGTCACTTTGGCAAAGTAACCTAAGTTTTTTTTGTGTGTGTGTGTGTGTTTTTACACACACACGCGCGCACACACACACACACACACATATATATATATATATACATATATATATGTCTATGTATATGTGTGTGTGTGTGTGTGTGTGCTTTTTTTTATAGTTTGCTTAACCTTATGAACTTACAATAACATAACTGCACTAAAAGTAGAAAACAGAAAAAAAGCTGTCAGGGACAACGTAAGTTTTTGTGTGTATATATACAAAATACTGCATAGATTTAAGTTTGCTTAACCTTTATGAACCTACAATAAATGTTTTTTCTTATGCAGTCTGAACAACAACATAACTGGACTAAAAATAGAAAATGGAAAAAAACTCTCAGAGGCAATGTGAGTAAATGATAGGAACTGATTCTGCACTTCTTTTTGTTGTTCAGATCTCCTGCTTCACACAGAAAGGTTGTTTTTCCTTACAGAAAGAATAGGTCACCATCATTTTGTTCCACAGTGTCTATGCCAGGCTCAACAACTGAGGGAGCTGATTTAAATGAAAAAGCAGCTGATGTGCCAAAACGCTCCAGAACATGGTCAGGCAGCTGATGCTCGTAGCAAATTTCACCAGACAGCTTCGGTCCGTAACAGATTTCTCAGTTTGTTTTTGACCGCACTCATCTTGGAGTTCTTGGAGCGGGTTAATATCAGCTGCATCCCTGAACTTCCAGACCTCGCTCCAGAACGTCATTGTGGTTTTGGTTTCATTCCATTTATTCAGATGGATTGAACAACATTGCTGGATGATTTTATCAATCACCACAGGGGAGTAGACAAGGAGCTTTGCTATTTTCTCCATTTCTCCAGGGCTTTTGGTATGTCTGAGGGTTTGCTCCACATTGAAAACTGACATGAAATGGAGTGCATCGATATTATCTGGCAGCCTTATCCTCAGCTCATTAATGAGCGAGACAGTGAAGGCAACACATCGCTCTCTGACATTATTTTCTCCCTCTGGCGTAAGGTGGAGCTCAGATGCCTTTGTCTCAAAAAGGTAACCCATCTATGTACCCATCTATTGGCTCTTTTAGTAGGTCGATTTTAGCCAGTGGATTCACCAGCTTGCAGCTCACTGACTTTCTCAGGCTAACCAGGCTGTCAAGCAGCCTCAGAGGATCGACCTGCTTTCCCTCAAAAGCCTTTAAGGCTGACTGTACCTCCCCCAGCACTGACTTTAGAAAAGTGAGATACAGGATGTTCTGAGGGTCTCTGTACATGGAGTGTAAAACCTCTGCCATGTAACAGTGTTCAGTGGACCTGGTTACTGCAAAATGCAGCTTGAGCTCCTCCCACTGGTCCAAAATGCGTGAAACCGCTGGTTCAATGGAGAGCCAACGTGTGGCACACTTTGGTTATTTGTAAGAGTTTCTCTCCACAGTTTATTGTCTCATATATAGCTTTGTAGGCTTCCCTGCGTTTTGGAGACACTGAAAACCAGGAGTAAGTTTCTCGTACCATGTACTCAACACTGTGGGGTATGGTGTCATTTGATGCATGACTGACAGAAAGCTGCAGAGAGTGGCAGACACATCGAATAAGTACTAGATCATGGAGGCCATGCTCATCCTTCAGCACTTTATGGACACCATTGTTGATCCCTGTCATAACAGAGGCATTGCCTGTCCCTGCCCCCAGCAGCTTCTCTTTTTTAAGACCACATTTGTCAAGGAAACTTACAAGAGCAGAGGCTACTGATCTGGCATCTCCTCCACCCAACTCAATGAGCCCAAGAAATATTGACACAACTGTGTCTGGTGTCACTAAGGTACCTTATTACAACTCCCAGGTATTTAGAGACACTTACATTAGTGGACTCGTCGAGGAAGAGGCTAAAACGCTGTTCACATCTGCAACCAGCTTTTTTAGTAAGTATGGTGCTAGAACACCATTTATCATTTCAGTGGACTTTGTCCTGTGCATTTTAAAATGGGCAGCAGCAGCAGAGTCAGAAAAAGCAGCTCTGCAAGCTTCTCCAATATGATCACAGGCCAGCATGGAACAAAGATCAGCAATGGCTAATGCCATGGTGGCCTCAGCCTTTTTTGCAGTCAAATTTTTAAACCATAAATGGCAACTTGTGTTGAGTGCTATTGTTAAAGGGTTTTGCCTTAAGAATGTGTTTTTGGGTAGCCTTGTGCTTTTTAGATCAGAAAGTTTGGCATAAAAATCAGATTTACAGTATCGGCAGTATGCATGTGTATCATCTCCAATAAAAGGCTTCAACCATCCTTTAAATTCAGCAGGGTTCAATTCCCACTCTTTCCTGTATTTTTGAGTGTACAGTTTAGACTGAGACATGATGATCAGTAGCTAGCTTAACGTTCATCAGAGCAGAAGCACACACACGAGTGTAGACAATGTGAGTAAAGCAGCAAAGCAACTGAGACTGAGTGAAAAAAGCCGTGAATTTAGTGCAGCTTTTAATTTGAGACCTTTTTTTATTTCTAAATTTAAACAATCTGGCGGCAGGAGGCAGCTTCGCGCTGGCGCAATTAATTTGCTACCTGGACGAGGAGGAGTGATCATCTCACAGCAGCACCACCAAGACAGCGTAAAGTGAGTGCCGGGAAACGGGGAGGGGAGGGGCTGTGGGCGGCAGGCAGCTCCTGATGAATGACGGAGAGCGACAATAAACGTCATCTGTCTCCATGATCACCAGGAAAAGTCGTTAGATTTGTTGCTAGTCGCTTTTTTGAAAATAAGTCAGTAGAGGGGTCTGAAAAGTTGCTAAATATAGCAACAAAGTCGCTAAGTTGGCAACAATGCTAGTAGCACCAAGGCGCTCTGCTAATTTATATATATAAATATAAATTTACTTACTGAAAAAACTGGAGCAGACTTCTTAGACTGTCTGTTGCAATAAACAGCAGAGTAGGGA
The DNA here is from genome assembly GCA_023101725.1 of Atherinomorus stipes. Lineage (NCBI taxonomy): Eukaryota > Metazoa > Chordata > Actinopteri > Atheriniformes > Atherinidae > Atherinomorus > Atherinomorus stipes. The sequence continues at coordinate 14,212 of JALJCO010012554.1, read as the reverse complement.
TGTAACGATATGAAAATTTCATATCATGGTTATTGTGACCAAAATGATCACGGTTATCATTTTTATCGCGGTATCACAGAAATACCCCCCAACATCTTTAAGAATATCAAAAATGGGTCTAAATGTCTACTTTGTTCTTTTTAAAGGGGGGAAAGTCTCATGAGGACTGTCCGTGTGGGTGCCTTTATGGCCTTCTGCAATGTTTTTCATAAATTAAACATTGCAAACTGGGACTGCTGCTGCTTCTCCAGCCAATGAGCAGCATTGCTGGGAGTTTTTCAAAGGAAATTTGAAATGGTACTACGAATTGTTGGTAATTTTATCATGGTTAAACATTTTACCGGTAATCGTTACATCACTACAGCACAGCAAGCCATATTTGTCCAATAACTCCACTACAAATACCCGAACATGAATCAACATGAACACAAACGCAACCAACAGGTCAAGCACCGTGAAAGTGGCCTAAGTGTTTAACGCGAGGCTGAGGCCTTCCTGGAGCGAGCAGGGCAGGGCAAGAAGCTAGCAACGAGCCACCAGGTGGCGGCTACATTCCGACACCTGTCAATCAAAAGGACACACCCCTAATTATACGTAATTTCAAGATTAAATAACATCTAAATGGATGAGTCATAAAAAAAGGCCCCCCTCACAGTTGATATGAAGGTAAACGTGACCTATTAAACCTAAAATGATTTTTTTGAACCAGGCTGTAAACATGTTTATTTCTGCTGTGAAGTTGGCTTTTTTAACATGGGAGTCTATGGTAGTCCAGAGGCTTAATGCAGGTTTTTCAGTGGATTGTGCACTTGCGGATAAAAACATCAAATTTTGTATGAGGCTTCCATAGGACATATGAAAGGATTTTAGCGTAGGAGCCCAACACAGATATTTGAAATGTCCATACAGAACACAAAAGTTGTTTTATCAATGTATAATAAAAGAAAATCTTGAGTAATAAGAATAATATGGGTGAAAATTGTTTTTTTTTTGTTCACTTAAAGGGACTAGAGGCAGAAATTTAGAAAAAACAAACATGCATGTCCATTTTTTTTAATACTAATTGGTGATGAAGCACTAAATACCAAAATAACGTTTCCACCCACGTTTCTCTCCATTGCCTTGAACAGGCTGTGTGCTGCAAAATGCGCTGCAATTCGGTGTCCGAATTTCCCGCGCTTCCCTGCGGACGTGACATCAAATGAAGCTCCATCCGCAGTTTTGATGCAGGAAGAAGACGGTCACGGTAAATTCAAACACTGTAAGCGATAGTTATGGATTCTTCTGCTGTCAGCAAACGATCCAGATTAACTGAAAGACACTAAAAAGTGTAACTTCAAGTGGTTACACTTGTGCACGCTCCTGTGATGGCTTGGCTCATGGCTGCAGTTACCTGAAGTGCCAGTCGCAGCAATCGCGAGTTTGTTGAATCTTATTTAATCTGTCAACTGATTATTAAACCTCCAAAATGATGTGTAAATAGAGTATAGACACCTGGTAGCTGTACACCCTCCATAAATTACTGCACAATATAGGCAGATTTTTAATAAAAGAAGTGTTATTTGTATTGATGCAACACTGACTACATCTACAAGAAAGGTCAGAGCAGACTCTACTTCTTAAGGAAGCTGAGATCATTCAATGTCTGCACCAAGATGTTTCAGATCTTCTACAAGTCTGTTGTGGAAAGTGCAATTAGCTTTGCAGCATCTGCTGGGGCAGCAGCATCAGAACCAGAGACTTGAAGAAACTAAACAAGCTGATCGAGAAAGCTGGTTCTGTGCTGGGGATAATCTGGAGCCGCTGGAGCTGATCATTTAGAAAAGAATGCTGCACAAGCTGATGAAGATGATGGAGGACTCTTCCCATCCTCTCCACAACACGGTGAAGAATCAACAGAGTGTGTTCAGTGGGAGGCTGCGTCAGGTTCGCTGTAGGACGGAGAGATACTGCCAGCAGCATCACCCTAAAGAACAAGACTGACCGACTTATTATTGTTATGTTATTATTTCATATAAATGTTATATTGTTAAAAACAAAAAAAAAAGAAAGAAAAAAAAAAAGAGTGTGTCATGGTTTTCTTAAGGTAACTGACCCACATGCAAACGAGCTCCAAGAAAGAAAGTTTATTGACACATTAGGTTGGTGATCCGGGAAACTTCTGGGCTAGGAGACTGTTCTTTGTGATGATGATGATATGGGCCTGGGTGGTGGTGAGGGATTCCGGGTGAGAGCTCTGAGGTCCAGGAGGGAATAAGAGTAACCAGTTGGAGGGTGGGCAGGTTTTGCGGTGGTGTCACAGGAGCCAAAAATGGTTGCCAGTATGGAAGGGATTAACGAGGAATGACGGTTCTCAGGAGTAGTATGAAGATGGTAAAGGTCCGGTCTGGCAGGCATGAGGTTCAACACTCAAGCGATGAGATACTGGCAACCGGCTCCTGATATACTTCTGCAGTGATTGGAGATGAGCTGCAGTGTGCTGCCTGCACACCTGTGGAGAACCACCCTCCAACTGGGTCAATGGAGCCATCTGGAGGAAACAGATCTAGACACCCAGATCCCTGACAGAGTGAGCTTTTTTACAATGTTGAATTTTCCTTCTGGGATAAATAAAGTATTTTTCATTTCATTTTCATTTTATTTCATTTTGTTATGTTTACATAGACTTCTTAATTTTTGACACGATCTTACATGGGAAGTTGAGGATTTTTGACATGGGGCCTCATTTTTGAGTGAACAGCTAACGGCTAACAGCTAGCACACTGCTAACTCATTGCAAATAATTAGCCTTTTAAAACAAGAAGATGACAACTTACATGGTTCCAGTTAAGTTTTGAATAGTTCCTGTTAATTAAAGTTATACTGTGTAACTTTTGGCCACTAGGTTCGCTAAACCTGTAACGGCGCCAACATCTCAGGTCTCACGGCATTGACTCAGGGCTGTATGTCTATGCGACAAATTATTTTTTTTTTTACGTAGCACTCGTGCGACAGCTTTAGAAGCGTTTTTTTTTTTTTCTACGTCAAGAGAGACGTGACAGCTGAGGTCAAGAAGGCAAGAAATCTATTGTGATAACTAAATGTTACCATATTCGTGTAAGTAGCCTCATAGCAAACAACAATTCCCACAATTCTTTGTGTTAGGCGCCAGTCCACTGGTAGACGAACTGGAGACATTTGGAGACTAACGTGACCGCACATATTGTTCACTCTTCTCTAACAGCGAGTGCTCCACTGTCTACGGTACTCCCACACTCTTCTCCCTCTTTCAACAACACAGAGGCTTAGTCTGGAGACCTGCACTCTTATTGGGACTCCCGTGGGACCAAATGCAAATCTTGCAGAAGTGGGCGGTTTCAGATGAAACAGCGGGTCCCGCAATTTTAACAAATGATGAGGAGAACAACTGAGGTTTAAATCTGAGCCATTGTATTACGCTACTGCAAGGAAGACTCACAGAGACGTCACTCTCTTTTAAGGTCTATTTGAACTGTCCAGCGCTCTTCATGTTTTGTTTTGTTTTTTTTTTTTTTGTTGTTTTCTATACAGAGCTGCTGTCTCAGCCACAAGTAACTCATGCGCTTCAAAAACAGCACTCCTCTATTCCTTGTCTTTTACCCCCATCTGTGCGCCTCCGTTTTACAGAAGTGGGTGGGAGTGAGTGAGAGAAGCAGCAGGAGCGGGATTGAAAAACAGTCCCGCACAGGTCTCTAGCTCAGTCCTGCGCAGCAGTGTCTCTGCTTTCAGCTTCATTCAGAATAGGAAACATGCATCTCTGGTCTATGGACCAGACTAAAAACGCTCAAAGATGCCACTTGTTGATCCTGCCCTGGTTTAATGGTGTATATTAATGTCTATTAGAAGAAGAGTGTGGACAAAAAAAAACCTATAAGTACAGGTAACTACCCAAAAAATTAGAATATCCAGAAAAAGTTCATTTATTTCTATAATTCAACTTTAAAGTTGTGAATTAACATATTGTATAGATAAATAATATGCAAATCAATATATTTCAAGCTTTTGTTTGTTTGGATGTTGCTGATTAGGACTTGCAGCTTAAGAAAACCTCAAATTCAAAAACTCAAAAAATTTGAATACTGTGAAAAGCTCCAGTATTGTGGGCTCAGATTTGTCCCAGTCTAATCAGGTAAGTAATCCAAAACATCTGCATAAGTGCCCTGAGCCTTTTAAAAAGTCTCTGTCTTGGTTTAGAAGAATTCACAATCATGGGGAAGATGCTGATCTGACAGTTGTGCAGAAAACCATCATTGACTCCCTGCACAAGGTGGGAAAGACACAAAAAGTGATAGCAAAAGAAGCTGGTTGTTCTCAGAGTGCTGTCTCAAAGCACATTAATGGACAGTTAAGTGGAAGGAAGAAGTGTGGAAGAAAACGGTGTAGAAGCCGGAGGGCTGACAGCAGCCTGGAGAAGATGGTCAGAGTTGTTTCCCAGTCTGTGATGACCTGGGGTCCATGTCAGCTGCTGTTGTTGGTCCCCTGTGCTTCATCAGGTCCAGCATAAATGCAGCCGTCTACCAGGACATTTTGGAGCACTTCATGCTTGCTTCAGTGGACCAGCTGTATGAGGATGCAGACTTCATCTTCTAGCAGGACTTGGCACCTGCCCACACTGCCAAAAGTACAAAATCTTGGTTTAACAACCATGGGATCACCATGCTTGATTGGCAGGCAAACTCACCTGACCTGAACCCCATCAAAAATCTGTGGGGCATTGTCAAGAGAAAGCTGAACGAGAAGAGACCAAACAATAAAGAAGAGCTCAAGGCTGTGATGGAAGCATGTTTTTCATCCATAACACCTGATATATGCCAGAAGCTGGTAGCATCCATGCCACGCCGGGTTAAGGCAGTCATTTAAGCAAAAGGGCCCAAACCAAGTATTAAGTACAGATGCAAGATTTTATTTTAGGAGGCCTGACTTTTTTGCTTTTAAAATCCTTTTATAATTGATTTCATGCAATATTCTAATTTTTAGAGTTTTTGAATTTGAGGTTTTCCTAAGCTGTAAGTCCTAATCAGCAACATCCGCACAAATAAGCTTTGAATAAACGCTGACTGAAAAAAAAAATCAAAAGCATCACATTTTCGTATGTTTACACAACAGCCAAACTTACTTACCAGTCTAATGATACCGTGGCAAACAGAGAGTGAGTTTTGCTTTCACACTGTTGTTTCAGAAATCTCCAACTACTGAATTTTTTCCCACTGTCCACTCGTGTTTTTGATCTGCAGTGATCCCTTTGCCTTTTTCTTTTTCTGGCCTGCTCAGACATCACTTTCACCTTTTTACTTTTTTCTGCCACGACAAAGCTTCGAGTAATGAGAGAAAATCGAACAAGTAGAGCTTGTTCTACAGAAGAGGAGCCGAAAAGCAACTTGCTTTACAGCACTTTCATCGACGCCCCGCCTCTCCAAAGTTATGATGCCTGGTTTCTGCAGAGGGCGGCCCACTCAGAGTGCTGACACGCGTCGGTCACTATATATTCGCTCCCCAAAATCATCTACTACTACTCATTTAAGGCTTAATATCAGTCAATAGTTACACGGCTCTTCTTCCAGGGGGGGAATTCATACCCCCCTGGTCTCCTTTCCCAAGACCTCTCCCCCCCCCCTGCTCTACCTCACACACACACACGTAGGGTTTTGGGGAGGGTGCATGTCAAGCTGGCGTGGTGAGGGAGGGCACCAAAGTGCCTTTGCTTGCCACGTCTAGAGACAGCCTGCTCCCCAGTTTTAACCACACTTAGACACCTAAACACATAAAATAACAACAGCTCACAACCACTTCTGAGGGGCGGGCCATATAGTGTGTGGAAGGAGGGAGGGGCCGGTTGGGGGGTCATGCCCCCTACGCGACCCCACTCCCGGCATGACTTGGCACTGCCCCTCAGTTTTAACTGCAAACAACACACATCTTACACACACAGTCATGAGCGGGGGTGGGGGGGGGGGGGACAGGGTCCTTTCATACCCCGGTCTCCCGGGCGCTACTGGGGGGAGGGGGGGACAGTGGCTGCTTCACGCGCCAGTGGTTAAGGCTGGCTGCATTGCGGGGGATCTGCTGGCCTGGGGGATGCCTGGCCTGCTGCGTCCGGGGGTGGGGGATGGGGGGGGGACGTGTTGGGGGGCTTGGAGCTCACGGCTCCTTCCCCGGCCCGAGCTAACACTCAGGAGGCACGAGGGCATGGGCAAGAGAGAGGTGGGTATGTGAGAATAATGAATGAGAGTGTGAAAGAGGAAATGTGGGAGGGAGGAACTTGGGCTGGAAGAGGGAGGAGATGTGGGTAAGTGGTTGGAGGAAAGGGGGGATGGAGGAAGGAGTGGCATGCTCGTGAGTGTCTAGTAGGGTTGGTCATGAGGGGCTGAAGGAAGGAAGGGCGGGAGTGTGATAGGTCAGAGGGATGGGCGGGGCTGGACATGTAAGGGGGGACTGTATGGGGCATTGGGGGTATAGGGAGGTGGGGGCGTATGTGTGGGGGGGTAGGGAGGGGTTGGTGCAGTTATGTGGGGGGAGTGCATGTGTGTGTTAGAGGGTATGAGGAGGTGGGGGTAGGTGTGGACGGTAGAGGGAGGAGAGTGTTGGGGGTGGAGGGAGGAGTGAGTGTGGGTATGTAAGGTCGGAGAGCGGAGTGGGTGGGTGTATGTGTGTGTGGGGGGGGGTACACGGAGGTGTTGGGTAGGGCTGGGCGGTGTGGGCGGAGGTTCGTATCTCGGTATTCGTGCCGGGCATCTCGGTGTCGGTGTGGTGCGGTGTGGCTGCGGGTTGGTTGGGGGCCGGGCGCTTTGGTGGGGGGTGCGGTTTTGTTTGTGGCTTCCGGGGCTTTGTATGCGGGGCGGGCGCGGGGGGGATCTGTATCTTGTGTGTGGTTGCTCTTGCGGTGTTGATGTCTTGGGTGCCCGTGTCTCGATGTGGATGCGGTGACGGTGTATCTTTCAGCCCTAGTGTTGGGGTAGGTGTGTGGGGAGTGTGTGTGTGAGTGTGGTGGCGGGGTAGGGGGTGGTAGAGGTGGTGGCGCCCTGGTGTCAGGTGTGTGGGGCAGGGACGTTGGGGTGGGGGCTGGCCTGCCCTGGGGGGGCGTCGTCTGGGGGGTCCGGTCCTCCTGGGTTTCAGTTGGGCCGCCCGGGTCCGGGGGGGGGGGTGGCTGCTCCTGGGCGCTTGGGCCCTGGGCCCGGCGCTGTCTCCACTCCGGGGGACGCCCGGCGCCCGGTGGGGTCGGCAGCTGCTGGTCTTGGTCCGCTGGGGCCTGGGCCCCCAGACTGCGGGGGGCTCCGGCTGGGGCCGCCTTTTGCCGCCCTTCGGGGGATGCATGTCCGCGCTTTGGGGGGGGGGGTAGCTGGGATTTGGGCCTCTGGGTGGCTGCTGGGGGCCTGGGTCGTGAGCCTTGCGGGCTTCCTCCTCCTTGCAGAGACGAGGCTGCATCTGCATGACTGTATCACCACGGAGCACACTTTATTATGCATGTTGACACTGTGACACTGCTTTCCATTGCGCTGACTAGGTTGTACCTCTTCTCTGCGTAGTTCTGCGTGTGTTTGTGTGTGTTTGTATGATCTGAGGATATTTAAGCCACCTGCAGGTCCTCCTGTAGGGGATTGCTTGTTTTGTTTTCCAACAGAGACCTTGGTTGTTTAGGGATTTCTGTACAGATGTACCAGTGAACTGTGTAAGTGGATTCATGTTTTCTCTTCTCTCTCTCTTCCTCTTCCTTACTCCTTTCTCTCTGTTTCACTTTCTATCATTACCTCTGTTAACTTTCATTTCTCCCTTGTCAGGCCCAGCAGTATGAAATGGAATGGTGTAATAGACAAATGTTTAAATAAAGAAATAAAATGAATAAACATGATATCAAGTGGAGCCTTATGTTCATAAAGCTCCGCTTGGTAAAGCAAAACTGTTCAACAGAATAAAGCAATCAGATTTCCATTCTGCTTGCTTCGATGCTGGACAGGACAAGTAAAAAAAAAAAAAAAAAAAATAGTTACACGGTATGACTTTAAGATTAGGGAAGATGAAAGGAAGGACACATCTTGGAAGCAGCCAAAAAAGTTCTATGAAGACCCAAGGAGCAGCTGTCTCTGTTCACAGCTGAAAATCACAGCTTTGTGTAACAAACACTGGTGAAGAAAGAGTCATCCTGCAGACATGATTGCAGCTCCATGTATTAAAAGTCTCAACATGTCCAGTAAACAAAAGTTGCAGACAGGAGAACGTTACTGACAGAGAGTTGCAGGAGGCTGCTGCTGCTAAACCGATAAGTGTTACCTACACTATACTGCCAAAAGTATTGTCTCACCTGACTTGACTCCACATATGAGCTTCAGTGACATCTCATTCCTAATCCATGGGGTTCAGTATGAGGTTGGTCCACCTTTGCAGCTAGAACAGCTTCAACTCTTCTGGGAAGGCTGTCAAGAATGTTTAGGAGAGTGTTTATGGGAATCTTTGACCATTCTTCCAGAAGCTCATTTGTGAGGTCACACACTGATGTTGGATGAGAAGGCCTGGCTGTCAGTCTCCACTTTAATTCATCCCAAAGGTGTTCTATCGTGTTGAGGTCAGGACTCTGTGCAGGCCAGTCCAGTTCCTCCACACCAGACTCTGCATCCAGGTCTTTATGGATCTGCTTTGTGCACTGGTGCACAGTCATGTTGGAAGAGGAAGGGGCCAGCTCCAAACTGTTCCCACAAAGAAGGGAGCATGGAATTGTCTAAAATGTCTTGGTATGCTGAAGCATTAGAGTTCCTTTCACTGGAACTAAGGACCAAGCCCAAAACAACCCCACACCGTAATCCCCGTCCACTAAACTTTACACTTGTCTCTATGCAGTCAGACAAGTATCGTTGTCCTGGCAACCACCAAACCCAGACTCCTCCATCAGATTGCCAGATGGAGAAGCGTGATTGGTCCCTCCAGAGGACGCCTCCACTGCTCAACAGTGGCGGCTGCTTTACACCACTGCATCCCATGCTTTGCATTGCACTTGGTGATGTATGGATGGATGTAGCTGGTCGCCATGGAAACCCATTCCATGAAGCTCTCTGTCACTGTTCTTGAGCTGATCTGAAGGCCACATGAAGTTTGGAGGTCTGTAGTGATTGACTTTGAAAGTTGGCGACCTCATCACACTATGCGCTTCAGCATCCACTGGCCCGCTCAGTCAGTTTACGTGGCTGAGCACCTCGTGGATGAGTTGCTGTTGTTCACAAACACTTCCATTTTCTTATAATACAGCTGACAGCTGACTGTGGAATATTTAGGAGTGAGGAAATTTCACAACTGGATTTGTTGCACAGGTGGCATCCTATCACAGTTCAATACTGGAATTCACTGAGCTTATAAGAGCGACCCATTCTCTCACAAATGTTTGTAGAAACAGTCTGCATGCTGAGCTGCTTATACACCTGTGGACATGGAAGTGACTAGAACACCTGATTCCCATAATTTGGATGGGTAAGCAAACTTTTTTTGGCAATACAGGTATAGTGTACCTTATCCTCTTCCAATGTGATTTAGCATCTGTAGGAAACATAAATGAAATAACACCATCCTTACGAGCTTTTCAACATTAACTGGCAATACAACAGAAGGCTGAGCCGTTACTATCCATCTGTAAAACTGAAGAAGTAACTTAAAAACTGAAATAAACCCATTAAAATCCATACTAACAGAGGTGTAAAGCTTTCAGTTTCTGCCAACAGCGCCACAGTCTGGTCAGATGTGCTGAAATGCAGCGATGTTTCCAAGTAACTTATTTATACAGGTGCACCTGTTTTGTTTCATAGATGGTCATGAAGAACATTTTTGTCTATAACATGACATGATTTTAAAATTTTTTGCCATCAGCACTTAAAGCATTGTGTTTCTCATAAAAAAAAAGCCCAGTGCTTAATTTGTCCTCCAAAAGGTGCCAGGTCCCACTTTGCTGCACAACTTGCACATCACCACCTTATCATTAACTTTTATAAAACTCCCCGTTTTTCGCCGCTGCAGCCGTGCTCTCTGTCGCCTGTCACGCGCACACGCTCCCGTCACGTGTGAGGCTAAATGAGTCAAGTTTAGAAAATGTGGAATAGTTTTAGGGATGTCCTCATACCACTCTCTTGCCAACAAAGTACAAGTATTGACATTTGAGTACTTGTCGATACCAAGTAGCGGGGATACGAGTAATGAACAGGGAAAAGTCCAAACAGCTGCATTTCAGTAACCTGATTTACATCATCTGGGTGCGTTCAACAAGTACACGCGGGGGCGTTCCCTTTCCTCACGCACTCCATCTGAGTAAGGCGACAGTTATAGGTGATTTCGTCTGGTTAGAGAATAATAGGAGCCAATCACTAATCGCGGGTGGGACTTTTGAAGGATGGGCGGCGTTTTGGCCGGATGTGATGTTGACGTATGACCGGATGCAAGACGTTGGTCTACCCTCTTTCCGTAAGGAACTCCTTCAAATATGCGCTGGCTGTTGCATATGTTGCCTTTTATCCGGAGGTTTTCTTTGCACATTCGACAAAAGTCGTTCACAGACTGTACACCGCTCGTACTAGCTGTCGCCGCCGCCGCCATGTTGTTTGACTGAAGCTTTTTGAGCTTGATAACATGTTTTGATAACTCGATCCTCTATGCGTGGTGGCTCTGGTGTCGCTCTGAGTTGCGTCACGGGTTGCGTCATTCGGTTCAACGTGAGTGGCTGAAGTAGCGTGTCAGTCAAGATGACGGACAGATTTTCTATCCAATCACATGCAAGAGTTTTAGAAAAAAAAGACTAATTAGAAATGACATCGGGTTAACTCCCTCCCCAGATGGTATTGCAAATACCAGGTGGCGGGAGTCAGGTTAGCATTTCAGAGGCTGTCAGCCTGATGCTGCGGATGTGAGCGGCCAACACACCTGACGCTGGGAGGTGGTTGGAGGTGGACGCACCTGTGATGCGTTTGATATTCTGTTCATCAATATTTTTGCAAAATAAAATTGATTTGTGGAGGTGTGTGTGGTCTGGTTCCAGTACTACCAGTAAACCCACGTTACGTTCGGTCCCACAGACGAATAGAGGCTCCGTGAAGGGATTTAAAAAAACAAAACAAAACAAAAAACAAAAACAATGGGATGACTGTCCGTCCCGCATGTGTCCCGCATTTCCAGCACATCAGGCAAGAGAGGGGGGGTGGAAGATGAAACGGAGTTCAGAGAACAGGAGCAAGAAACAACATGAGAATGAACCGCGGGAGCAGCAGGTCTCTCCTCTCCCGGTGGGAGTCCCCGGTGATCTACATTGGGAGGGGGGGGGGGGGGGGGTCCTCCCTTTTCCAGAGTCCTGCATGAGTCCAGTTTCATTCCCGCACCCACCCGTAAGGATGGCTTCGGAACCCGACCCGTTTATGTTTAGCTCACAACCCGACCCGGTAACGCATCAAGTAACATCGGCTGCACCCGTCCCCCCTTCCTTAGAGGGACGCAGTTATTGTCTGATTAATCAGCTGCATCTGGAGTCCAGCTTCCAGCTTTTCAGAAAAAAGTTATAATTATTCTGCCGGCGTAAACGTTTCCGGAGCTCAGGTGCTGTCAGTGAGGAGAAGCCTACATCAGTATGGGAGCGAGTATCGATGCCGGCATCTGGATCGGACATCCCTCATTTTTATTTAAAATGTTTTATATCATAATGGCAAAGGCACTTTGTGTATTTGAACAGGAAATGTAATGATTTAAAAGCCGAAAAAATGCAAACTGGAAATCCCACAAGTCCCGCCCCCTCGACATGTTGTGGAGTGGAGCATGTGGTCCAGTGTGGACAGAAGTCCGTAGGCGTGTCAGAGAGAGGCTGGCCTATGCTAACAGCCTCTGTTAGTTACGAAATTGAAGGAGCCAATCAAAATCTCACAATTTTGGGATTTAGCTCTTGGGGGCTGTTCTGGTGTGAGGAAAGAGCCCAAATGAAAAAACTGGACCGTGTAAAAAAATGGGGGGGGGGGGGGGGGGGGGGGTTTCAGGCAAGTTTACATTTCACTCCAACACCAATAAACATGTTTTAACTAGAAAAATGCAATTTCCAGGTGATTACTCCTTTAAGTATAGTCCACAAATAAATAAGGAAATATGTAAAATATAATAAAACAGGAGAAAGACATGGATAGGAGGGTCACAATGCAGCATGCTGCCCCCAAATAACTCCTTATCTGTGACTCTCATGGACATCAGTTTCACCGTCTCAACAAGATAAAAATGAAAAATTATTCATTCATGTGGTCTTAAAATTATTTGTAATTATTTTTCATAGTTTAATTTTCAAAAGCACTAATGGGGTCCTACTTGTTCTCGCTATGTCCTCCTTTAAAGCAAAAAAATCTAGTCAACAAAAACATGCTAGTTTAGTCATATTAACACATTTTTGTTACATTTCAAATTACTGCATATAAAGTGCAGTGGTTCTCAGAAAAGGCTGTAAATATTATTTTATTGACATGCATCAGCAGCTGCTTTGTGTTTGCTGCTGAAACTACTTTTATTTTGCACCTTCAGTAAAACATAAATGTCACACACTTAATTTCTGAGCAGCTTATTTTTATTTTTTACTCTTTTTTTCAAATCATGCCTCACTCACAGATTAGTGTTGAGCTTTGTGTTTGAATTGCACTTTTTACAACAATGAAATTAACCTATAAGGAAATTTTAAGAATTAGAGAACACATTACCTTTTGGTTAAATAATCAAAGTAACTGAGTAACTTTTTGGATGAAATAACTTGTAACTAACTAGTTACTTTTTCAGTTACCACCACAACACTGGTTCCATCCTCTGCTTATTAGTTCATACTGGGAACAACCTCAGTCCTCTTTCAGTTCTTTGCAGAACTTGTGTTCATTATTGTTTTCCTCATATTTAAAATAAATCTTTCTGCTACAACAGAGACAGGAGGACAGGGAGGAGACATCAAACCAGAGACCAGCAGCACGGATGATGATGATGATGCTGGGTCTTCACTGGTAAAGGAAAGATTAGAACTTGTTGTGAAAGATGTCTATTGGGCAGAGAAACCAGGCAGGGTTCTGGTAAAAATGTTTTTATTTGTTTTATCTTAAAAAACCTGTAAAGAACTAACCCTGAGTTGAATAATTTCTAAAGCCTCATGTAGCTCTACAATTGACCTATGGCTAAACCACGCCCCAAACGCGATGAGCCAATCACAGTGCGCACAGCTATCCCATACACTCGGACATTCTCTGCTTGAACGTCCATTGAAATGCATTGAAGTTAGTCCGTTTTTGTTCGTTTTTATGTGTTCTTTTTAGTTTAAAATGGTCAAACGTGTGCATGGGGTACATGCACCTCCGATACTGAGAGGCTGGGTGACAGGGCGTATTTTTTTTGCCTTTTACCAAGTCACATCAAGCCAAAGTTATGCGGGCAGACCACAACATCAACTGAACGTGGATAAAATGAACAAGGATGTCTACATCTGTTCTAAGGTAAGGGAACATCATATTTGAGGCAACGTGTTGTCACTTTGCTTGAAAGAAATATGAAGTTACCTTCCCTAACGTTAGTTTAAGTTGGCTAACGCTAGCTAAACATGCTAGTTTTGGTACGTGGTAACGGTAGTACAGGTGTCGTGTAGTAACGTCGATAACGACACGCCTCTGGCTTCCAAGCTGCAGCCAGACTGCTCCGCTTCCGTGGCTGTTTGATCAGTTTTTGTCAGATGATCACTTTTTGGCACAACAGCAGCAGCCGTGCAGCAGTTTGTGCAAGAAACAGGGGGAGCAACACGAGTCACATTCAGAGATTCACAGGCTGATTTCTACTCCCAGTTTAAGACTTCTGAACAATTTCTTTTTGTTTGTTTGTATTGTTTTTATGTTTTTTAATTTATCTTGTCATGATCACTCTGTCTGATCACGCGTCTGTTGTCCGTGTTGACAGCTGTCATCTCCCGAAATGTCACATAGTGCCTGTCACCGAATGTTGTTTGTCCGAGTGAGTGGAGGGGGCGTGGCTTAGCCATAGGTCAATTGAGTTGGTAGGTGACTTTGAAGAGAAATAGATCAGAAAAATTGCATTTTGGCATATTCTGGTGCTATATCCGAAACTTATTTCTCACTTTCTACTCTTTACTAGTCTAAGTTTCCTGTTGACAGGTCCAGATTTGAAGGGCCCCTAGCTAAGTTCGCCTTGGGCCCCCAAATTGCTAAATCCACCA